>JAMZAV010002644.1:0-87931 GCA_024449915.1 Sweltsa coloradensis
CCCCCCCCCCCCCCCCCCCCCCCCCCCCCCCCCCCCCCCCCCCCCCCCCACCTCGAGCAAACAACGCAGGAGACCCGGGCAGGATCCCCGAGGAAGTATTTTAGGGAAGTTTCTTGCTGGATTTGCAAAGAGAAAAGAAGCACGGAAAATTTGCTTTCCTCTTTCCTATGGTGTATGATAGGAAGGGTGGAGGGAACGCAGGAGGTGGGTTTGGAAATTGTTAACATTTCCCAGCTTCCAGTGACAAACTTTTATTCGGGGCCTACACTCAAACACCCCTTTCCCCTGACTAAGTTCGAAAGAAATTTTCTGATACTCTTCGCGTAATTACTTCTAAAGAATTAACGACAGAGGGGGTTTTTGCGTAGCGTGTGAGACTCGCTTCGAGAGGTAGGTCACGAGTTCGATGTCCATTTTGGGCTATCTTACTTAAAGACTTGTGGGGTTTTTACAGTCGTCAAGTTTTTTAAGTTGCTTTGTAAGGGGGATACCGCAAAATTTAAAAAAACCACGGAAATCCCCAGTATTTTGTGATATCTCGAGAACGAGCAAAATTCAAAAAAAATGTTTGCAGAACCCCTGTGGTTTTGGGAAACTAAGCCTGTACAAAAACATTTTGTATGTGAGGGGAATTAATTTTTTTATTTGATATTTTTAAATTTAAATTAAACATATATTGTACAAACCGCCCCGATTTTTATTTTTGAATTTTTTTTTTTGCATTATATTGTTTTGTAGTAAAACCACGGGGTGTCTGCAATCAGTTTTTAGTATTTTGCATCGTTCTCGAAATATCAAAAAAAAAAACTGAATTTCGCGTGATTTTAATTTCCTACTACCCTCCCTTTAAACAAAAATTCACAATTACTATAAAAAAAAGGGGAAAAAGAAATCATGTTTTTTCTTTCAAAAAAACGACAGACTTAT
Source organism: Sweltsa coloradensis (assembly GCA_024449915.1). Taxonomy (NCBI): domain Eukaryota; kingdom Metazoa; phylum Arthropoda; class Insecta; order Plecoptera; family Chloroperlidae; genus Sweltsa; species Sweltsa coloradensis. The sequence goes on from JAMZAV010002644.1 coordinate 928, forward strand.
GCGAGAAAAGACATACGTATACTAATACCAATGGTAATGTGTAACCAATCCCTTTAAAACAAGGGAGTTTCAAAAGCCATTCGAATTTCAAGGCGATTTAGTGTGGTTTAAAACAGTGAAACCCCAAAAAAGTTTTTAAAATAATCAAGCAAAATAAGAAAAAAAAAATTTTTAAGACATTTTTGGGTTTCGGGCCTACGAAGAGCCCATAAAAGATCATCTCATAAAACTTTTTAACGAGGAAGGGAAGTAGCAGACCTTTGACACTTCAAAACTTAAAATACGAGGATAAAAAAAATCACATACTTTGTGTTTAAAATTTTGTTTTTTGTAGTTGAAATTTGGGAGTGGAAACATTAATCCGAGTGTGGCATGAGTACACAAAAAGGAAAGAACCTAGCCCTTTACGCGGGAAGTGTGATATTTAAAGTCATCTCTAACTACAGCCTCATGCAATTTTCTGTCTGTCTGTGTCATTTACACGTGTGGATGTGGAGCTTTAAAGTTTTGTTGAAAAAAATGATAAATTAAAATTTAAGTGTATTTAATAGGAGCGGATGAATTTGTTTGTAATCAGTAAAATTATTAATTTGTCCATGCTTGCCTTTTTATTTTATTTTTTTTTAATATTTGCATTCCATTTAAAATTTGACCCGGGGAATAAAAATTTAAAAGAATTCGAGAGTGACAGGAAAATATAAATTGATGATATATTTTGTTTCTAAACTAAGTTCATGTATATTCGTGTACACCTTTAGACATTTAACAACCTCCTTTCACCGATATTCATACTCACCGATACTCGCCGATAATGATTGTAATATTTTCGGTCATGCGCAACAAAATGAACACTGAACACCAAGGAGAAAAGAAATGGTGCCCAACTCTTCCTATAGGATCTTTTAAAGGGGACTTGAACTTGCAATCTGCCTGCGTAGCATTTACAGAATCTACGAGACTAAGTGGAGCCCCTCCCCCCCCCCCTCCCTACATACGTGGTCCCGATAAGAGGATTATTGGGATTTTTTCAGCTGCTATTCGTCTAGAAAGGGTAAAAAAGATTCACACAAAACAGCTTATGTTAAGGGACGAGAATCCACTAAAGTTACAATCATAAATAAAGATTTGTGTCGTGAACAGTGGTGAGCTCATTAGCCTAGCTTCAGCCAGAGACTGAGAGCGAGCTTATTGTGAAGACGGCGTTGAACGACTGAAACACGCGCCGGCAACGCGCACACGCACACACGTATCGTTCATAGTGAAGTGATGTTCTATACGCAAGGTCCACAGTTATGTGTATCTGGTGGACCTGTGGACTAAGTTGTTGTTTGTAGTATATTCTAGAAATAATATGGAGATCTGAGAACGGCTAGAAGGTCAGTTAAATCCCCAGTGTGCGTAGATGCGAACTCAGCTGTTAGTTATATCACAGAAGTAGATAGGAATTGAGGTAGCTAGCCCTTCATATGGTGGATCCAAGTGGATCCAATATGGCGTCGATGACGTATTTCCGGTCACGTGACAGCCGCCATCTTGTTTCCGGCCGCCATCTTGTTTCCGGTCGCCATCTTGTTTCCGGCCGCCATTTTGGCCACCATTTTAGGTCGACCGCCATTTTAGCTCCGCCGCCATCTTAGTTTCGCCGTCATCTTTGCCGTGTCCTCGTCACCATTTTCGAATTTTCAAATATCGCGCCACTTCTTGGCGTCCCGCGCACTCCGCGCACTCTAGTACCATTTTTGGTACTTTGAATTTCACTGATATATTATTTTTTAATTCATATTTATTCCAATTGAAAGCGACCTTGAAAAAAAGTGTCAGATTACCGTGTCTCGAACCATGATCAACCCGGGTACCTTGGATTACTAGCCCATCGCGTTAACCGCGCGGCTAGCAAGACACATGCATGGCAATGGATAATTGTTGATACTTATAATAGCTTCAGATAAACCACGCCTCCTCATGACGTCACACAGGCTATTAACTAATAGCTTCTGTTAAGTGTTTTCACTTCGCGACCATAGTATTCAATTAGCTATGAGTCTGTGGATCCGACCCACGTGATCTTAAACACCAATGAGTCTAAGCGTCACGACCCGCGCTTTTTTCAAATTTTGACAGAAGGGCATAAGTAGCAACCCAGTCATAACTCGCGCGCATTCGAATAGCATACGGTGGATCCAACCCACGTGATCTTAAACACCAATGAGCCTATAGGTGACATGACCCGCGCTTTTTTCAAATTTGGCATAAGGGCTTAAGCACCAGGTCATAGCCCGCGGTATTCGAATAGCATACTATGGATCCAAAATGACGTCACCAATATATATATATATACTCCAATGGTCCTAAGCGACAACTATTAAAATGTGGATCCAATGGAAGCGAAAAACTTGCTAAATTCTAACTTACTGAATGAAATGCTTCGCCTTACTATTGCTCGTTATTTTATTTTCACCATCGCCGACATGCACAAACTTGAAAAACAACGTCAGCACTTTATTCACTTGAATAATTATTTTCAATAACGTCACCAATATATACTCCAATGGTCCTAAGCGACAACTATTAAAATGTGGATCCAATGGAAGCGAAAAACCTTTTAAATTTCTAAACTAACTGAATGTAATAATGCTTCGCTCGCTCACTAGATATTTCATTTCCTCCAACGAGGTCATCATCACCGACATGTGCAAACTTGAAAAACAACGTCAGCAAGATATATCCTATCTCATAAAACTCTGCATAATTGAAAGTCAGCATTTTATATTTCACCGGAAATAAGAGGTTGCATTCACAGACAAGTTTAAACTTGAATATGTCATCATTCTAACCACATGAAAGTCCGGTGTGAATAACCTTGTGGGAATGGATATAGGAATAAAATCATTATACACTATGCAAATACATTTTACACTTTTATTGATAAATCATTTGCAATATATTCAACACCCAATTCATCGACAATCATTTGAAACTTCTCAGTGACATATTTTTCATTTTGATAAAGATTGGCAATATAATCACGTACAAAATCGTATATACTATTGTTTTCTACATTCAATCCCATTTCAAAATCAAATTTTCGTTTCATATTTATAAGTAGTTCACAATACCAATGATATATTTCTCGATACATAATATCGTAACGGTACAGTAGTTTCGTAATACATGTTTCATACTTGATTATATTTTGACAGGATATTTGTCCAAGGTATATACCAACAGCACTATCACTCTTTGAACGCAAACCCTTTTAAGTTTGCAGTTGTGTAGGTATGTAATTCCATTTTTAACTTAGTATCACGCACATTGTATAAAATAAATATATTTTTTCTTTACTATTTTGAATTAACACTTCACGTATGTAAAAAATGAATTGATAGTCACAATTCACATAGAACGAATTTGATTATATAAAACTGAAAACAAATAGAAATGTATTATTATTTTTTAAAGTAAAACGTTGAGTGAAAAACAACAAATATAAATATATTTTGTGGTTTTCAGTATTATTGAAGGATAGTATAGGTATATAACAATTTGTTACATTTTATAATATCATATCAATTAATTAATTATTTTTTAATTCTTATTTTTTTTCAGCATTTATACAAATTGATTTTTTTCAACCACACATGTTGTTTATTTTTTTAAATGGTAAAGTTCACAAATAAGCGAAATACATATTACTTACTAGCTTTCCTTTCTACTTCCCACTATGAAAGAACACTACAATTTAAATTCACACCATAATTAATGCACTAGGTTTCTTGAATTCTTGCACTAGGTAATAGGTCAAGAGTTGAGTTAAACTCACCATTTCTTAAATCGTATTAAAAACTATTCTGTTTTTACTTTATGCACTATAATTGTTTGAACTGTCCATGCTCAGCTCTTCAAAAATTCAAGTAAAATCTTGTTCAGTACTGAGTCATCATTATAATAATTTCCGAAAAGATGAATTTATCACCGAGCTCATACACTATCTTTACCAAGTTCCCACACATTGAAGGTTCATGAGTTTTGAGATTGTTCATATAGTTTTTTATGAATTCAAGCAAATTTTCTTCGCCAACACATCCACTTTCTTCAAATTTTCCTTTCACATTTTCAAGGAAAGAATAATAACCTTTATTGATGTCTTGATATGTTCTTTCATGATTTTCCAAATTATGTGAAATAATATCACCGTAGTGAAGCAAATTGGTAAATGTTCCTATTCCTAAGGTCATTTTTCCACTACGCGTTTTTAAAACAAGTTTAACATCCCCATACATTTTTTGCATTGATAATAACACTTTATTTGCAATTACTTTAGGTGTGAAACAACCTAAATCTTCCTCTTCCTTGAAAAGGGAAATGTTAATTGACCTGATCTCACATATTAACTCCTCCCATTCTTGACGATTCAATCTTAAATAGTTTTTCCTTGAATCTTGTATATTAACAATTGGAGATAAGTTGTGTCGAAAATGAAGCCCAGTATATATAAGTTTAGTACAACATCCGTTAAGAAAGAACACTTCTTTTGACAGAACCAAATCACACGTTTTAAGAATTTCTAGATTCATATTAACTGTTACACCCGCCATACACTTCAGTGCTTGATTAATAACTGATGAAAGTTTCGTTACGAAAACATAAAATGTAGAGTCGTTCCACACTGAGATAAAGCTGTCGTATGCAATTCTTAGGTGCTGAGAATTATATTCTCAAGTTGCAAAGTCATCGATTTTCATGCAACTCAGTGTGATCTGTTTTATAAGTATTTGAAACGTGTGTGAACGAATGATTTTATTTTAAAAGTGCCATAAACAAATTTAAAAAAATCAATCAAGTTACACGGTAATATCTAGGAAATAACTAAGCCTATGCCATTGTGTTTTAAATTTTCTCACAAAAATAAACAAATTACAATAATTGTATAGAACATGATTTCGATGATTGATTAATAACCAAAAGATTCATATTAGTGAAAAATGAATTTAAAGACGATACATATTCATGCAGGCAATACACGAGGTTGAGAGAATTTGCGTTAAGCTTTTTCGTTGTATTGTAAATAGACACAGTCATGTGGTATTCTGTAGAAGAAAATATAGTTATTACGTAATTTATCATCACCTCGACAAATTCAGAAGAGCAATGTATTGTGTGTACTACTTGTTAATAATAATTGAAACTAATTATTGACCATATTAATTTAGTGGTGCAAACTTGTGGTGCTAAGTCAACTCATATTATAATAATATATAATTAGTTGGTCCAACCCATTTAGAAAGGTGAAATCATTATTCATTGGTTAGTTTAAGAAGCGTCATCCGCCTTAGAAGGGTATTGGTCGTTGTATATTACGTTCACACCTCAATATTCAGTTAATTTATTTATAAAACGGACAAATTTTATAAACAAATCAGTAATACTCATTGTTCAACAGTGCGAGCAGATCTTAGAAAAGTGACGTGTTCATAGTGAATAAACTCTATTGTGATAACAGTCCATATCACTACTACCATGTTTTGGAAACCCAACCAAGTCGTTTTCGAGGAGAACCATCCCTCCAACGGTTGCCGAATAAAACCGTATACTAGATTGCAGAGCAAGCAGCAAGCCGTCAGCGTCAGCAAGCATAGTTTTCAACTACCTAGAGCGAATGTGTATGCTGAATACTTCACCGAGGAGACTTTGACCAACACAGTGAGTAAAGAATGTGATTTAAAAAATAAAAGTAACATTGTCCTGTCAAGAAAGTGTATACATTGAATGATTTCGAAAACTAAACTTCTTGTAGTTGGATTACACAAAGACAATTGCTTCCAACCATTTGTAGTGATCAATGATTTGAAAGGACAAAGTATTAGATTCCACAGTGTGGCATGGAAAGAACTTGTTAGAGAAATTGAACTACTTGCGAAAATTGTGTTTACGCTTCAACCTGATGAAATAGACAAGACATATGAGAAATATGTGTGTACCCATGTGATGTCTGTTAAAATGTATCAGGAGAAAATAGTGATACGCTTAAGAGCACTATATGATGATGAACAAGTAATTTACCTTAGTGAATTTGAATGTCAAAATTTAGTAAAATATTCTAAGTTTGTAACCAGTTTTCTACAAGAATACGAGGCTTCTTACAAATACCTTCATGATTGTTACGTGATTTTGTGTTGGAAGTAAAAAGTAAGTATGTGTCGTATATAAAAGACTTTGAGGAGGAAGAAGAGGAAAAGCCTATTTCTCGAAAACAATTTGTGAGAAAACATATCAATAATATGGACTGTGTAAATGAGTATGTATCACCGGATTTGAAATCTATCCTATATGAACTTGGGCCTGAATACATTGTAGGGGATTTCTGTTAATTTATACTTGCATCCATTTTAATAAAATAAATGGTAAATGATGTTACAAAGCTAATTATGTGTTTACTATAAAGTTTTTTTTTTTTTTTTTTTTTTTTAACCCATTCAATACCCTATTTGTCAGTTATACCCTGTGTCGTGACATTTCCATTGATATACGTGTTATAAGATTGAAAGTTAATGATCAAATACAGATGCCTTAAAACGAATCCGTATAATACTTCATTTGAATGAAATAGAAAATACATATTCAACACCTCATGGCTACTTCTGAAAGAGCATGTCCCTTTGCAACTAAAGTAGAGAATAAAAGGATTATCTTTAAGTTTTTGTCACCAACAATCAATTGTTTGAACGTTGAACAATATGTTCTTACCTCTTATTTTGTTATTGTGTTGTTATTTTATTTTTATTTTGTTAGGTTTGCGTAACGAATGTGATTTAATTAGCATTTTTTACACAATTTATTTATTTTCATTCTTTCCCTTCTTTTCTTTCATAAAGTTAAGTTTATTTTCTTTCATGTTTACTTAATTTACCTTATTCCATTTATTTTAATTTGTTTTGTGTAATTCATTTATTCGATTTGATTATATTTATTTGGAATTAGGTATCGATTAAAAGGTTATAACATATTTCGAAATAAGTAATTTTTGAAATAATAATTGTAATACACATATTTTTTTTTAATTTTTAATTTTTTATAAATATATATTAAATCAGTCAAGCTATTACACAAAGTTACAAATATTTTTTTAATAATCTGGAAAAATGGTAATGAATTCCCATTTCTCAATTAAATACTCTGAATTTTCTATCAAAGTTTAAAAATAGTTCAAATCAAATTGAGATAAATGATTTGTCTACGACTTTAAAGTGAATTTTTCAATTAAATTTTTAATTTAATTAAAAAATGAACTGTATACAAGTTAGAAGATTTTAAATAAGACGAGGGACAAACTAGTGCTATTCGTTATTTTAAAGAATTATTTATATTTAAGAAAATAAAGAATTACGTTTGTTTCCCTGAGAAATGAACTATTTTGGAAAAGTTATGATATTTAAAGGATGAGGACAACGGCGTTCATTGACAACGTTGTAAATTTATTCATTCATTTTTCTGTTTTTGTTTTTATTCCCCAAAAACAATATTTACAATGATGATGATGATGATGATGAAGAAACAATTTTAAATTTAAAAATATCTTACGTCCTAAAATTATAAAGTAAATTCTAATTTTGAAATAAGGTTTATTTTAAAGAACGTTTATGTAATCTAAACGAAAATGAGATCATTCTTTAACAATTTCTGAAACTGGTCATCAACCTCGTGAACGAATTGAAAGCTCTCCACACATTGAAACCTTCCCAAGGTGTTGTATTGTTAAAAACCGCTGATAAAACTCTCATCCACTGTATTATCAAGTGTGTTTATAATATTTTAACTGGATGATATTCAAAGTTTAAACAAATATTTCGTATACTAAAATAAAATAAATGTTAAAGTTTATGAAATTTATTTTCCAAAATAATTGTGAAAAATCAATCTCAGTTAAAGGAAAAATATAGGATACCTTTGAAATTATTAAATATTGTTCATGACTTTTATTTGTTTACTGTTAAAATGAGAGAAATTTAATTTTATAAATGGAATGATGTAAATCTGCGAGGATTGAGAAAAAAACATTTGACACTTAGGATATTGTTAGAACGAGATCGTACTCTTTAAACACAAACACAACTAGAAAGGGGAGAACCTAAAATTATTATAAAGGGTAAAACTGTATTATTTACGTTCAATGTTCACACTAAACCACGCTAACAAGTTGAAACACTTACTTTGATTTCTGAAGTCCTCATGAATATCAAGTAAAACTGGAGGATATTAACTCACCTCTTCTTTGAATAGCAACTTTTAACAAAATAACTTCGCGGGAACGATCAAGTGGTAATTAAATGTAGATGAGATCTCTATAAGATAAACAATGACTAGATATTAACAAGTAATTGATTGAACATTGGATGAATATAAGTATTATGTTGATATATTTGAATTAGGGTGAAAGCGGCATAACGCGTAATGACTTATTTATTTATATTTTTTCATTTATTTAACGTCTACCCTATTCAGTTTAAAAACTGATTTACAAAGGAAAGGTAAAAAATCTAATTACATAGATGCAGACAAAACAATGAACAAAGTTAAGTAAATATTTGAAATTGGAACGAAAAAATGCAAATAGAAAAGATACATTTCAAATCAAAGTATTATCTATTAATGATTAACAATATTTCAAATCAAAACGAGGTAAAAGATTTGACTACGTCTTGAAAGTGAATTCTTAAATTTTTAATAAGACAAAGAAAATATTTTGCATTAATCTGGAAAAATGATAGGGTGAATTTTAATTTCTCAAATAAACAACGAAGATACATTTCAAATCGAAGAAGTATCTATTAAAATTTTAAAATATTTAAAATCAAAACGATGTAAATAAATTGACTACGTCTTGAAAGTGAATTCTTAAATAAAGCTTTCAATAAAATGAAATAAAAATAAATTAACTGTATACAAGTAAGAAGATTTTTATTAAGACGAGGGAAAAACTAATGCTAATCGTTATTTAAAAGAAATACTTTAGTTTAATAAAATAAAGAATTACGTTTGTTTCCCTCGAAGAAAAAGTTTTAAAACTTGAAAGTTGTCGGAAAATCATGTACAGAATATAGATGACATTAACAAGTCATGAAATTATTTTCAATTATACATTTCATTTTATTTTTAATTTTTTTTTCAACAAATCAATTCATACATACAAAATTAGTGACATCACAAAATCAAACAATATTTTTAAAATCGAATATGAAGTTAAACACTAGTGTAAGTTTATCTACATGAAAAATCAATATAATCATCATGAAACGTAAATAAAATATCAACATTGGTATCAAAATGTAAAGTTGAGGAGACAGTTAAATTAATAACTACAAAAACTACAAGTTTATACGCATGGACTTGTAAATTTTGTAATTGTTTTTAATTGTGAGGTAGTATGATAGTTGAAAGATGATTTTTTTGAAAACTTTTACACCGTATGGAGTTATTTATCTTTCTCAGTTCATGACTAACGTTAACTTATGTTGATTTTTACAAAAAATTATGTTAATGCAAACGAAGTAGTGAATGAAATGTAGAACAATTTAAAAAATTGAATCTTACACAGTAAAAGGTTTTTAAAGTCACAAATTCGTTGTTTTATTTCTATGAAGGACAATGTAAAAAAATAAAAACTCTTATAAAGCTTTTTATTTTTTTCAAACAAAACAATTTTTACATCCAAAATTGACGACATCACAATAATCAATCAATCAATATTTTTAAAATCGAATTTGTAGTTAAACACTATTGTAGAGTTTATCTACATGAAAAATCAATATCATCATGAAACGAAAATAAAATATAAACATTGCTATCGAAATGTAAAGTTGAGGAGATAGTAAAATTAATAAATACAAAAAACTACGAAAAGTTTATACGCATGGGTTTGTAAACTTTGTAATTTTTTTTTAATAATTGAGAGGTAGTATGATAGTTGAAAGATGATTTATTTGAAGACTTTTACACCATATGGAGTTATTTATCTTTCTGAGTTTATGACTAACGTTAATTTATGTTGATTTTTACCAAAATTTTGTTGATGTGAACGAAGAAGTGAATGAAATGTAGTACAATTTTAAAAATTGAATCAAACACAATGAAAGATTTATAAATTGACACTCTGTTGTTTTCTTTCCATGTAGTAAAAGGTAAAATAAATACTCTTATAAAGGATTTTTTTTAAACAAATTAATTCATACATACAAAATTGGCATGGACTTGTAAACTTTGTAATTTTTTTTATAATTGAGAGGTAGTATGATAGTTGAAAGATGATTTATTTGAAGACTTTTACACCATATGGAGTTATTTTTCTTTCTCATTTCATGACTAATGTTAACTTATGTTGATTTTTACAAACATTATGTTAATGTGAACGAAGTAGTGAATGAAATGAAGTACAATTTTAAAAATTGAATCTTACACAATGAAAGATTTATAAATTCACACTCTGTTGTTTTATTTCCATGTAGTAAAAGGTAAAATAAATACTCTTATAAAGGATTTTTTTCAATCAAATCAATTCATACATACAAAATAGACGATATCACAATAATCAATCAATATTTTAAAAATCAAATGTGAATTTAAACATTATTGTAAAGTGTGTTTACATGAAAAATCAATATCATCATCATCATGAAACTTAATTAAAATATAAACATTGCTATCGAAGTGTAAAGTTGAGGAAACAGTTAAATTAATAACTACAAAAACTGCAACAAGTTTATATGCGTGAACTTGTAAATGTTGTAATTTTTTATACTTGAAAGGTGGTATGGCAGGTGGGAGATGATTTATTTGAAGACTTTTACGTTGTATGGAGTTATTTATCTTTCTCAGTTAATGCATAACGTTGACTTATGTCGATTTTTACAAAAAATATGTTAATGCGAACGAAGAAGTGAATGAAATGTAGTACAATTTTAAAAATTGAATCTTACACAATGAAAGATTTATAAATTGACACTCCGTTGTTTTATTTCCATGTAGTAAAATGTAAAATAAATACTCTTATAAACGTAAAGTTTACCAAATTTACACCAAGCTATGAATGTTGATACAACTATATAGTGTATATTTCTTTTTAAATATACAAAAACAAAGTAAAGGTGTCCTTGTTTAAAATTAATATTTATTTGAAAATAGCATAGACATACCCTTTCGTAGATTGATTGGTGTAGAAATCATGCTAAACTAATCGTGACGATGCTACATGACGTGACTTGATACCTTTTTAAATGCTTTTATACATATTTATTTTACTTGACGTAAATACAGAACGGTATGATTTGCTTAAAATCAAAATATTTGTTTAACAGTTTTAAATTAAAATAGTATGAACCCATATTATTTCTAATTGATGTTATTGTATAGTGGATTCCTTTCTTCACATTCTACTTTTTTATTTAGGGAAAAACGTTAATGATGGTGTAAAAGTATTATTCTTTTTTATATTTCCAGTGCTATCATTGTCTAGATTTTTAGTAATGTTGAATTTTCATTTTAGTATATGATTTATTGATTTTCATGGCATAACGCTCTCGAAAGCATCAATTGATCATACTTTTTCTCAGGGTTAGGTAAGTTATAATTTACTTTAAAGCTATCTGAGAAAAGAAATGATCAGTATTTATCTGTAAACACAAACATTCTCTAATTTGGTTAGAGCTCACTCCGAACCTGAAATGGAATATTTGATCTATTATTCATTTTTATTTGCTTAAAGTGAGAAAACATTTTAAAACGTACTTAATTTTTTTAAACAAATATTGTATTTTTTTAATTTGAGTGAAAAATGAATCTAGGCCCTAAACACTTTAAGAGAAGGTGTTCTTTCTTATCGAATATGGGACTAAACTGGTATATACTGAATATCATTTTTATCACCAATTGTCAATATATAGGACTCTAGGAAAAACTGTTTAAGTTTGAATCATCTTGAATGGGTGGAATAAATTAGTGAGATGAATAGAATCAAAATTTCCTTTTTCAAGAAAGAAGCATATTTAGGTTACCCCCCTCCTAAAGTAATTGAAAATACAGTGTTATTATCAATGCATAAAATACACGGAAGTATAAATCTATTTTTAAAAACGAGTAGGTTTAGTGGAAAAATTAAATTAGGAGTTGGGACATTTAGTAATTTACTCCGATACGGTGATATTATTTTACATATATAAAATTTGAGTGTGTTTTTGTGCGAACCTAAATTTCAGTGTTCAGACATATTTATTTTACTGTCAATGAGTACTCTCGAAAAGACATTTTGAACAAAATATATTTATTATATTCGCGAATAAACATCGGAAATGAAAATTGCGTGTAACTATTATGTTTCAATGAATATGTACTTGAGATGTTGTTTATGAAGAATACTATAATTCTAGATTTTTACTTGAGTCGCGTTTGGTTTTATTTTGTTGTAGTCAGATACTTGTGAGATAAGGCAATAGATTTATTTGCGACTACGTGTGTGAAAAGTATTAAACAAGCAAAAACATTTTGTTTTAAGCAATCAAGTGAATATTACTAATAGAGTAACGATCAAGAATTGATAGCGTAAGTAGTCTTCATATTTCATCTTCAAAATAAATGTTATGAAACTTGTACATCGTAGCTTTACTCAATTTCAAAATAGAAAAACCAGTGTAGTATATGGAATGGTTGAGAATAATTTTCAAAAAAATGTTACATTGCTTACGAAATGTGTGAAGAGTATGTAAATTCTTACATTTCAACTATAAATACTTTATAGAATTCAGTATTGATAAAGTATCTTATTGCAGTCAAAATATCTAACAAAGTAGTTTTATTTAAAATGAGATTCTTTTATTTAATCTTCGATAACGTTAAAATATAATATAACGTGCAGAGTTGTTGTTTTCTAATTAAACGTGGTGGATTTATTTTTAAATAATTTATAGTAGATGAATCAGTACGTGTATTGGACTTATTTTAGTAAAGAATGTTAATGTTGAATAGCGATTTTATTAACTCTACAATAATGTTATTGATTGGTATCTGTCTTTAATACTGAATAGTAATAGTATACTATTTACTTATCTTCGATTTATTATTAAATGCAGTTTGAGAAAACAAAACTTTTTTTTCTCACATAGTGGTAAGTATTGAGTAATATATATTTTTGTAAGAATAAATAGCTTCAATGAAGAATACAAAAACGAAAGCAAAATGTTTTTATAAACTAATATATACTGATGGTAGCAAATGTTTGCACTTAAAATAAACATCCGAGAGTGATCATGTAATGCTACAAAATATCATCTTGAGATGTGTTAAAAAATATACGAGCCACATTGTGAAAGAAATTACCGAAAGTTATTTATTTTAAAACATCCGTTTGCCTAATAGTTACCATAGACTATTTATCTACTTATAGCTGTACATGAATTATTATTTATTTTATTGTTGTAGGCTTATAACAGTTTACAATGCTAATGACAATAAAACGTACTTGTAAATAAAAACTTGTCGATTCAAGTGAGAAAACGTGATAAAATGTATGAAATTTTTACAATAACAATATCATAATTTGTTTTGTGAGAAAATTTAAACACTTTGCGTAGTACAATTATTTCCAGGTAACTAAATGATTGATCTATTTCCTATTTATGTTCTTTGATTAATGATTTAAGATAGTTTAATATATTAATGTTCTACGCTCAAACAAAACAAAAATTTCGAATTTTATTTATAGTAATGTACTTTTAAATCGTAAACACCTTTAAAATTAATGGACGAAGTGAGTAAAAATATTTATTTTAAAGACAACATATTATTATTACGCGTGAATTATAAAATACAATGATTTAAGTGCGAGTTTGAATTCTCTTTTATGAATACTTGATATTTATTTGGTCAAAGTAGGATTGTTCAAGAAAATTTGTGTAAACTGTACTCTCATCTATTGTTTAATACTTTTTGAAATTTTATAAATAACATTAAAGAAACGCTAGTGTGGGTTAGCTTTGTGGATTGGGAAGTGCTTTTCTAAAATTAAATTGAAGCGTGATAATTTTAAAGAATGGTATCCTGTACACGATGTATTTTTATAACGGAATGTATATTATTATGTTTCACGCTTGTAAAAATATTCGTTGTTGTTTACTATAAGTTCAATAGTATTAAATTTCGCTTTGGGAAAATTTTTAATATCCATACATTTTTCTTATACAAAGTTTTGATTCAATATAGTAAATACTAAATAAATGTTTTTAATAGTGGACCACTCAGTATAAAGTAAACTGAAGCGTGACTACAACGAATCCATAGCTAGGTGGGACATGCTCGTGGTAAAAGAATGAAAATAATTGCAATTTGAAAGCTAATGTTCAAAGATAACTACAACTTATTGATTTAATGAATATTGCTTCAATATAATAATAATAATAATAATAATAATAATAATAATAATAATAATAATAATAATAATAATAATAATAATAATAATAATAATAATATGTTTTAACATAAGAATGAAGGACCTTGTTTACTACTTTACATTTCAATTTAATTCTTACGTTAAAATTAAAATAAAAAATAAAAAAAATAAAATAAAAAATGTAAATCACTAATACAAAGAATAAAATACGATAATCATATATTATTATAAAATGTAACAAATTTATACTATTTTATGTTTACCTCAAACGATTTATCAATAAAAGTGTAAAATGTATTCGCATAGTGTATAATGATTTTATTCCTATATCCATTCCCACAAGGTTATTCACACCGGACTTTCATGTGGTTAGAATGATGACATATTCAAGTTTAAACTTGTCTGTGAATGCAATCTCTTATTTCCGGTGAAATATAAAATGCTGACTTTCAATTATGCAGAGTTTTATGAGATAGTATATATCTTGCTGACGTTGTTTTTTCAAGTTTGCACATGTCGGTGATGATGACCTCGTTGGAGGAAATGAAATATCTAGTGAGCGAGCGAAGCATTATTACATTCAGTTAGTTTAGAAATTTAAAAGGTTTTTCGCTTCCATTGGATCCACATTTTAATAGTTGTCGCTTAGGACCATTGGAGTATATATTGGTGACGTCATTGAAAATAATTATTCAAGTGAAAAAAGTGCTGACGTTGTTTTTCAAGTTTGTGCATGTCGGCGATGGTGAAAATAAAATAACGAGCAATAGTAAAGCGAAGCATTTCATTCAGTAAGTTTAGAAATTTAGAAAGGTTTTCCGCTTCCATTGGATCCACATTTTAATAGTTGTCGCTTAGGACCATTGGAGTATATATATATATATTGGTGACGTCATTTTGGATCCATAGTATGCTATTCGAATACCGCGGGCTATGACCTGGTGCTTAAGCCCTTATGCCAAATTTGAAAAAAGCGCGGGTCATGTCACCTATAGGCTCATTGGTGTTTAAGATCACGTGGGTTGGATCCACAGACTCATAGCTAATTGAATACTATGGTCGCGAAGTGAAAACACTTAACAGAAGCTATTAGTTAATAGCCTGTGTGACGTCATGAGGAGGCGTGGTTTATCTGAAGCTATTATAAGTATCAACAATTATCCATTGCCATGCATGTGTCTTGCTAGCCGCGCGGTTAACGCGATGAGCTAGTAATCCAAGGTACCCGAGTTGATCATGGTTCGAGACACGGTAATCTGACACTTTTTTTCAAGGTCGCTTTCAATTGGAAATAAATATGAATTAAAAAATAATATATCAGTGAAATTCAAAGTACCAAAAATGGTTACTAGAGTGCGCGGAGTGCGCGGGACGCCAAGAAGTGGCGCGATATTTGAAAATTCGAAAATGGTGACGAGGACACGGCAAAGATGACGGCGAAACTAAAATGGCGGCAGAGCTAAAATGGCGCTCGACCTAAAATGGTGGCCAAGATGGCGGCTGGAATTTCAAGATGGCTGCTGGAAATTCAAAATGGCGGGCGGAAATTCAAAATGGCGGACAAAATGGCGGCTGGAAATTCAAAATGGCGGACAAAATGGCGGACGGAAACACGTGACCGGAAACAAAATGGCGGCCGGAAACAAGATGGCGACCGGAAACAAGATGGCGGCCGGAAACAAGATGGCGACCGGAAACAAGATGGCGGCTGTCACGTGACCGGAAATACGTCATCGACGCCATATTGGATCCACTTGGATCCACCATATGAAGGGCTAGCTACCTCAATTCCTATCTACTCACAGATGATAGAGTACACTACGTGGGTTATGTAATAGAAAATACCTTTTATGTCCCTTGGTTTATTTGGCTCTGTCCGAATATGTGCAAATAATTACTATTGTGTGTTTGAAACTGAAACCTGTAAAGGCCAGTTATGAGATTGTGACGAATGAAGCAGCCTTGACGGAACAACAGTTTGCAGAATATGATTTATCACAACTTAAAACTATTCCTTTGCTAACAGAATCAGAAGCATCATCTGGCATAGCTACTAGCAAAGCCATCATCACTCGAACCATTGATGGGAGAGAATATTCAGTTTCATCGATACAAACGAGAATCAATTGATTTGATTTTATGTACCGCGTTTGTTAAATAACACCACACCGTTAAAACGAGTGTTTTTAAAAGAATTGAACATCTTGTTTTCAAGGCCTTTGGGTTTTAAAACAAAACAACCCTCACATAAATACAAGTTCTTCCACCTTGGTGGGCGGGTATATAGATGAAACCCGAGAGGAACCCGTATTTCTGTGAACGTCTGCAATGGACAGAAGAAGTAACGAAAACAATCATAAACAATATTGCATACCATCGTGATTAACAAATAGCTATCGGGCTTTCGGGGAAATCCGCTGTTTCAATAATAAAATACTGGGTAGTGGGTGGGATGGTGTACCGCCGTAGGGTAGCTATAGCTTTGAATCAAACACGACTGAAAGAATTCAATGCGTCGTTGTTATTAATGATAATAACTCACTCACATTACTATCCGTTCATACGTAAGAGAAAGCATTTTTATTTTTCTGCAGCCGTAGCAACATGAAAACTGGGTTTACGGCTATTACATGATTGTCTTTTTACTTATCGTGTACAATGAACAGTACACACATTACGACAAAAATGTTATTGTTTCAACCCAGTCACTGCACACACTACAAATGATTTAGAAATTACTGAAAAAGCTGAAATTTTGAACAGACATCCGTTACCAGGTAACTTAGAACTGCTAACAAAATGAGAAAAATCCATTTCGATTTTTACCTACCAGAAATAATAAATTAAAAAGTAGGCTTAAGATGCGTAGATTTATTTTAACGACAAATGGTTTTGTTTCTGAAGGTCATTTTTATCGAATCAGTTTTGACATGCTGTGATTACATGCATAACAGTGACCAAGGTGTATCGAATCTTGCACGCTCAAGGTAACCCCAAATTCCGCTCGGAGATGAGTAAACCTTGCAATCTTTACACTTATTTGTCACTGTTGATGATTGTAGACTACACTGCGTTATATACATTTCAAAACATGTTTAATCATTTTTTAAACACTAGGCCGCTTCGCGAACGCTTTCTTTAGTCGCGTTGATGGTTGAGCTTTCTTGTAAGTTTTTAGTTTGCGTGAGATCTCTTTACTTTTTGAAGTGCTTTTTGAACGCATTGTAGGTGATTGTTGTCAAATTTCTATTGTTACTTATTAATTGTTATATACCTAAAAAAAACTTATATAAAAACCTTTATTTATATGGATTCTGGCTAACTTTTTCAACATTTTATTTCTAAAGGCAATACATCACCATTACCTTAATGTCCATATAAAATATAAACGTTGTAGCCCCATCTGTTTGGTCAGAATCGGCCCATATGTTACGAAAATATCGCACTAAAAATCGAAAAAAAATCGTGAAAGTACGGGATGGGGAATATTTCTTCGATTGTAACCCAAAAACGTGGCAGGTCTAAGTTCAAAGATTTCGAAGGTCCACTCCAATTTTCATCAAGATCGCATATGCCGTTTGACCGGTAAAGAGCGAACAGAAAAAAAACAAACAAACAAAAGACAAAAAAACGAGCAAAATTGTTTTGAGGGGTCAGTGAAATTGAAGTCTTCGCTTCACTCATCCAACAATCCAGAAATTTAAAATTTAAAAAATCTTTCCCGACCAGGGGATTGAACCCAGGTCTCCCACACTCCGCTATAAGGGCGCCTTAGCCAACTAGACTAGGAAAACGTCAAAGTCGATGTTAGACGAGTGAGCGAGTCTTGTGTTGAGTACGCGGGAACATTAGTATTTAAGTTTGATAAAAATATAGGTACTAGGAAAACGCCAAAGTCGTTGTTAGACGAGTGGGTGAGCCATGTGTTGAGTACCCGGTAACATTCCCTTTCTTCCCCTACCTAAGGCCTCTCTAGCCTATCATAGGCTGGAGTCATGATCTAACAATATATCTCGTTACTACTAACTACTACTAACTACTACTACTACTACTAGTAACGAGATATATTGTTAGATCATGGGCTGGAGTGGCGCATCATGGCCTTACAGTTGACGTGCCCCGTTACCAATAAACTTAAAACCCTATTATTTATACCTAGCAACGACTTTGGCGTTTACCTAGTACGCCTAGTGTTTGCCCACGTTAGTCATAATTTAGTAGCGCGTATTCAATGGCTTATTCAAGTTTCAAATGCATTACTTCTTTCATATGTTTTTGGATGAGCGTAGCGAGCGTAGCGAGCGAAGCGAAGATTCCATTTCACTACACTGGAGAAAAAAATCCGGAATGTTTTTTTTTCTTTTTTTTTCTGTATTTTTGTGTGTCTGTTAACACGATTCCGGCTAAACCGATACTCCAATTGCGATGAAATTTTATGGAGGCCTTCGAAATCTCTGAACGAAGAACTGCTACGTTTTTGAGCGCAATCGAAAAATTATTTCTCATGAAAATCGCAATTTTACGATTTTTTTCGATTTTTAAAAAATTTCTTCAGCTTATAACACCTACATGCTTTGTCCGATTTTAAATGATTTTTTCACAGAACCTTAATTTTATGAATTTAGCTATGCGTGTGAAATGTGAGCGCAATCAAAAAACTATTTCTCATGAAAATAGAAATTTTACGTTTTTTTTCTTTTTTTAAACAATTTTTTGACTTATAACACCTATAGGCTTTATTCTATTGTAATAATTTTTTCACAGAACCTTAATTTTATAAATTCATATATTTGTCTAAAATTTGTGCGCAATCGAATAATTATTTCTTATGAAAATTTCAATATTACGATTTTTTTCTTTTTTTAAATTACAATTAATTTAAAAAAATTAAAATTTAAGTTAATTTTACATTTAATTTAATTTAATTTTTTTTTAAATCTTCAACTTAGTAATGATTTTTTCACAGAACAACAGAAAATCCGCATAACACATGGCAGCTCAATGCACCAATTACGCTCATCCAACAACGCGGCGGGACTTAAGCGTTTTCCTAGTTCTAAAATAAATTTTAGTTGGTATTCAATTTTCAAATGCATTATTACTTTCACATTTTTTTCTAAAATAAATATTTGTTGGAAAGCAACATTGGTACATAAGCCCTAATGCATTATCTAGGTGCCCGTTAGGGCGCCGCAGCCAAGCCGCGGTGCGCTACACACTTTGGCACCTTATACAGCAAGCAGAGTTGGGGTGATTTCGAGGTGTCGCACTAGCCGTCATGAAAACGTGATGTGAACTTAAAAAACTATCAAAATCAGAGGGATTTAGGTACCTGACAACACATGCCAAATTTGGTCGGTGTACGAACATTCCTTCTAGGTGAAAAAATGACTTGACACATGCTCAAAATCACTTCTCACATCACACACACAATCACACTCACTAGGTGCCCGTTAGGGCGTCGCAGCCAAGCCGCGGTGCGCTACACACTCTGGCACCTTATACAGCAAGCAGAGTTGGGTGGATTTCGAGGTGTCACCCAGCCGTCATGAAACGTGATGTGAACTTAAAAACTATCAAAATCAGAGGGATTTAGGTACCTGACAACACATGCCAAATTTGGTTGGGGTACGAGCATTCCTTCTTGGTGAAAAAATGACTTAAAACATGCTCAAAATCACTTTAAGGATGTTAGCTACTGGCTACTATACTACAGGCTACTATTACTAATTCGTCAGTTTCAATTGGCCAGCGATTCTGGCCAAACGGGTTGGAATACAACGTTCATATTTTACAGGAACATTAACTATTGTGATGTGGTGCCTTTTGAAAGAAAAAATCGGAAAGGTTTGCTGGAAGGCTTCCAAAATAAAGGTTTTATTATAAGCCTTTTACAAGCATATATTCAACAAATAACAGCGTTACCGGTAATATGGGGTGAATAGGAACATGGGGTGAATAGGAACAAAACTTCCTCTAAATAATACTAAATTTGTAATTGCCGTTCTTTTTAAACGGCTCACATTAGGTTTTCAGTAGTTGCTACACTACATTTTGCAGTACCCTCTAAAAATAGACTAAACTTGACAACCACAGCCTTCATAATAGAAAATCAGCCTCAATGTTATGAAAAACATTGGCACATTTAAGAGAGCTGATAAACTTTGTCATTTCTCTTTATCTGGTAAGAGTTACATAATTATCTTATAAACGTAGGACTCCATTATCAACATATATAGGCCTATATTTTTTTAATGCAATTTGTGTTCCTATTGACCCCAGGCTAGGGTTAAAAGGAACAGCTAGTACATCTATGCATTTTCAGGCATATTTATATCCCTGTTCCTATTGACCCCACATGGAGGTGAATAGGAACGCACAATATAAAAATAAAAATAAAATATTCATATTCATATACTCTGTTGATGGTTGGTTATATTATGAAAAGAAACCACACAGCCATAATTTAAAAAATATCTCATTGGTTTACTATGATTCATGTTGAAATAAAATAACCTGTCCCTATTCACCCGCACATTACGGGTACTAGGACAACAATGGGTACAAAAAACAAGTCATTTGGACCACTAGATATTTTACATTCTATTGTTAATTGGTAATACCATAGCAATTAAATCGACTTTGATAAAATTATTATGTTTTGACAAATAATTTTGCAATGGAACTTGAAAAAGTAATGAGATCCCACACATAACATAAAACTTATAAAAATACAGCCAAACCTTACACAATCAAAAGCAATGAGATCAAAAAGAAATGCCAAACAAATGTACCCTCCCACAATTTTGCAATCTTAACCTCCTCAGACCCAGCGTCCCATATGAGAGACACTAAATAGGGCATTAGAAAATAATTAAATGGTTGATCTAGAGATCCGAGCCAGGCACTACATTAGTTAATTTTGTTGCCAACAGATGGTAACTATAGTTTCAAATGGTCCAACTTACAAAAAAAACTAAAACTTAAGCTGTTATCTTCACCTGATTAGGCCTATTTTTATGAAATTGTATTCAAGATGGCCGTGGAATGGTAATTATGCTGTAATTAATTCTAGTTGCTGTCAAATTGAATGATACAAACATTATTTCAATACTAGAACATTGTTGTTAACAATATGCAATCGGGTTTTTTACTCTGTTGAGAATACAACAATGCCAACAATGCAAATTATTCCTATGTCTCCCCATAGGCGACATTGGGTCTCAACTGTTGGAATACTTATAAAAACTCAAAATGTCATACTTTTATTTTTCATTTGTTATTCTGAGTAAGAACGGTGATTACACGAGCAAGTAAGTAAGTTAATTTAAATTTAAAACATTTTTATGTTTTTTACACTTTTTATCAATAAAATTAATATCAAAACTAATATTAAATTTTAATAAACATGTATCTCATGCCTAGCTTATGTTTTTATAATTTTTTAAAGTTAAATTTATTTAGGCTATCACCAACTTATAAAATCCATGCTTGAAACAACCATTAACAAAGAAATGTTGTTATTTTTTGTTATTTTTTAAATTTATTGAATTTTTTAATTTTTATTATGTAAATATTTTTTTAAATTGTGTGAATAACAATAACAGCAATAAAAGAGAATATACCTACAAATAAAAAGAAGCAAAAATTCATTGAAATTTTAGGGTATTTACTAACAAACTACATTATTGTCAAATAATTGTTTCATATATTTGAGACCCAATGTCGCCTATAGGAGACACAAGCGTTTTGGCTAATTGGGTAAAGGGATTTTTGCTCAGTATTTTTTTAATTTTTTAAATTTATTTTTTCAACCAGAAAATGTCATTTGTTTTTATAAATTCGCAAAAAAATAAATTCTGGGTCTGAGGAGGTTAATACATAAATTCACTTTACCCTGTGACTGCGACTGCATCCTTGCAAATCTTGGCAAAATAAATTTGTACGAACTTTTACATTTCAAACAATTTAGTTACAAATAAAATTTTGCCAAGCTTTGCAAGGATGTAGTCACAGGGCAAAGTAAATTTATGTATTAAGTTATTATTAAGATGGCGAAAAATGTAGGTGGGTACATAAGCTTGGCATTTCTTTTAGATCTCATCGCTTTTGGGTGTGTAAGGTTTGGCTGTATTTTTAGTTTTTTCAAGTTTTTTGTTATGTGTGGGATTTGATAATACAGCAAAACATGCACTTCTGTTCTACCATCCAATGGGTCCGTTCATCCTAAACTTAATTTTAATTAATTTTAATTTAAAGGTTGGGCCTGAGTTTTGCTGCTATGTTTTTGCAGTTTTGCTGATTATCTACCAGCTAATAATACAAAAGTAGCTCGGGCCGCTCACGGTGATCACGGGGCAGGGGAGTCGGAAAAGAAGTGCGACAGTCTCTCAATCATAATATTAGTGTTTAATATCTATGCTCTCAATGCACCGAGAGGTAGCAGCACTATATGAGGTAGATTAGTGCTGCACTCTTTACGCAAACTATCAAACTACTTTATGCAAAGAATTACGCAGTTTGCCGAGCACATGAAGCGTAAATACAGAACTTCAATGGGAGATAAAAAAGCGTTGGTCGGCTTGCATTTTGGACATTCATCTATACAAAGATCGATTTTCACTGTTTATACTTTTTATTTGTTAAATTGTTGTTTAATGTGATGTTATTTTTAATCTAATTAATTTTATTCTCAACAAACTAATAACATTTTATTTTATCTTTCCTATAAATTCTTTGGTATATATACTTCGAGTGAGTGGAAGACTGCGTTATGTGATGACAACAGACAAAACTCAAAATGTCAACACACATCAGCTGACCTTGTGTTCATAAAATCAAATGCGTATCAATAAGCTGTGTCAAAAATACTTTCAAATTTTCTAATGTGTAGGCTAGTTCTAGGCCTCTGGTTCTACGCTAGGCCTAGAATGTGTTTTTTTACGGGGACAACAAATTTGATAGGTTTTAGGCTTTTCCGAGGCCAGACAATCACGATCTAGGGTCTTATAAAGAGGAAGAACAGAGAAATCATGTCTGCAGGACGTTGGCCAACTCCAAGTGATAAAGGTTCTATGTTACCGATAAAACAGCCTCTAAAAAGAGTTGAGATACCTCTGAATAAATTTAATGATGTTGCTGTACCACATCATGTCGACTTGCTCAAGAGGCATAAAAGCAATATCAAAAAGGTAGGTTTCCCTACCTAGGGGCTAGGGCTAGGCCTAGGCTAGGTCTAGGGTTCTGCCTACTTTTATTTATTTATTTAATGTCTAGGCCTAGGGGCTATCCTATTCAGTTAAAAACCTGATTTACAAAGTCCTCTGCTAGACCTAGTTTCTGTTGGGCACTCTTGTCGCTAAGCGGGTCCAACTTTCAACCAACTTTCAACCACACTTTTTCCCCAATAAAATCAATGATAAACAACTACAAATTAAAAATAAGTTAATATTAAGTACGTATAGTGAGTAATTAATAGTAAACACTCTCGAATTACACGAATAATGTCAAATAATTTACATTATTGAACATGAACGTCGTCTCACTCTGATCAACGCGCCATTTTGGATTTTGGCTATGTCATTGTCATTTACTTAGTAGGTGTACCAACCTTTTTGCGATATTGTGGTTATTGTAATAAGTAATTTTATAAATATGTTATTGTTATGTTAAGTAAACAATTAAATAGTCAAATAGCACGGAGGTTTGGGGGCGGAGCCACCTACGGGGTCCAGGGGCGGAGCCCGGCGGGGTAGGGGGGCTGGCCCCCCAGAACAGAATGAGGTACAGACAAACAAACACGACAGGACCGCAGGACAAACAAAAACGGACAGAATTATACGTAAGTTTGGTGTGTTTTTGGGGTTGGTACGTCGGAGAATGGGAGAGACTTTGCTAAAATGGCCGCCCGTGATCAACTAATAACAGTGAAAATTAGTCTGTGAGTAATATTGTGTTCACCTATGTAATTGTTAATTTGCAAAGTGGTAATTGATAATAAATTGTTGATATTGAATTTATACACATTTATTTCTAATTTGTAGTTGTTTTCCATTGATTTAATTGCGAAAAAAGTGTGGTTGAAAGTTGGACCCGCTTAGCGACAAGAGTTCCTTCTGTTGAACCATTGTTGTTTGACCTACTTCCATAGTCTACCTAGGCCTAGGGGCTATATGTAGGCCTAGGCCTACCTAGCTCTTCTGTCACTGGTATTTCATTTCATTTCATTTATTGTCAAGCCTCTTTTACATTCTTGTAAAAAAGCAAAAAAAAAAAAAAAAAAAAAGCATGTACAGGGGCATCGCTGTCGCTTTAAAGATAGATTCGGCCATGTCGAGGAACTCGCCAACCAGTACAAAGGGGTTGGTGAGATGGCCACTCTGCACTCTAAAAGGAAAACTACTATTCTACATGATAACGAAATATAGATCACAAGACAAACCGCTGGTAAAAGACCTCCTGAATTCGTTGAAGCAATTAAGAGATTTTTGCTATTACTATCACATACCGACTGTAGCCATGCCGCGAATTGGGTGCGGCGGCCTCGACAGAATGCACTGGCCATTAGTCAAGAAATAATCAAAAACGTCTTCAAGAAATCGAAAACCCAAATCTTAATATATAGACTTAAAGCTAACACAAGTGAGTCAGCAGCCCACAACACCGAGGAGCCAATTGGCGGCATCAACGTGCAAATGCTAAGTCCTGCGGCCATCACCGAAACTCTAGTGGGTACAGCGGAAATCACTGCCCCAAACGCGGAATCTTCGCTTGATCAAGTACTAAGCCCTGCTGATGCCGCTGCGACTTCAGAAGCTGCAACGTTGACTGCTGCCCACTACACGGAGTCCCCACCGCGCCCAGCGGCAGTCCCCCGAACTCCAACCGATGCAGCAGAAGCTACTGCGCCCTACGCGGAGTCTCTGCTTGACCCATCACTGAGCCTAGCTATTGTCGCTGAGACATCCGAGACGGCTCACACTTCTACTTGAAAACCAGGACACTGTGTTGTCAAAAACGTTGGAGGAGGAGCCAGCACGGTGCATTCATCTGAAAACGTCCGCCACCTCAAATTGCGTACAGGGCACTGTTATGTCAGGTACCTTGGAGGAGAAGCCAGCACAGCTGCATTCATCTGGGACGCCCGATACCTCTAATTGCGTGCAGGGCAGTGTTTTGTCACGTACGTTGGAGGAGAAGCAAGCACAAGTGTTATCGTCTGAGACGGCCTCATCTCCACTATTGAACAGGACACTGTACATTCCAGTAAAATTTGAAGAGAAGACAACACAGGTGATATCATCTGAGACGGCCTTTACTTTGGACAGGATGCTACACCAGCTCCTAGAAGTCAAGCAACTTACTTCCACAACATGACAACCCGAAGTAGTGGTATACGTCAGTTTTCCAATTGTAATTATCAACAATTACGGGAATTAATGATAAGTGAGGGTTTCTCGGTCAGAAACTTAAAATTCAAAAACCATGGTCCCCCAGAGAGTTATTTTGAAATTCTTACTGATCATTATCGGAAGAAACAAAAACAGGCATCACATAAATGTTAGATCTCCACCACTCCATTTAAAGTCATCTAAATACATCAATAAAAAACCAAATCTAAGCCTAGTTGACTAGCTACACCAACCCATAATGCCTTTATTGTAACTAATAAAAACACAGATAATAAAACTCCCCACATTAGCCTAAACACACTAACTTTCTCACACCCCATAGACATGCCAACAACCATGCCCTCCTATTCTATAAACTCTCAATCCCAAAAATCAAACCTTAAAAACAACCAAACAAGCAAAATGTTTCTAAACTATCGGCTAATATAACAATCCTAAGTCTAAACATCCGCTCCATGCGCAATAAAATGGAAGAGCTAGAAACTCTGATCCATAATAACTCAGCCGACGTAATATGTATATCTGAACATTGGCTCGAATCATCAGAAATCAACCTCCTCTGCATACCAGGTATCTCTAACATAAGCATCTATTGTCGACCAACCCATAAACATGGCGGGGTAGCTATATTTGCGAAACCTCATCTTAACATAGTTCCTCTTCAACAACTTCAATTGATATGCTCAGAATTTGACTTTGAATGCACTGGATGTTGTTTGAAACTAACCAACTCACAAATTGTGATATTTTCAATTTATAGATCACCCAATGGAGATGTAAATCTCTTCTTGGACAATCTCCAGGATACCCTTGTTAAAACAACCAAACAATTTCCAAAAGCAGAAATTGCTCTTTGCGGAGATTTCAACATTAACATGTTTTTAAAATCTACCGCACAGACACGCCTCCTAGACATGATCGAATCTTTTAACATGGTTGCTTCCATCAACACTCCTACTCGTATACTTGGCAATAGTAGTACCCTCCTTGATAATATATTCACTTCACTGAATCAATCCTGTTATAATACCAAAACTATTGCATCCACACTTCTCAGATCATGCAGCCATTCTTCTAGAAATTAAATCGCAAGAGCATTCCTCCCCACAATTTAGCGAAAAAAGGAAATTCAATAAAACAAAATATCAACTTTTTCCTAAAGCTACTCGATGAAGAAGAATGGCCTAATACATACTCGGACGCAAACGATGCACTAAATACCATCCTAAATACATTCCTAAGTCTTTTATACAAAACATTTCCGTAAAACTAGTCAAAAACACAACAAACCTGACCCAAGTCCTTGGATTACCAAAGAGCTACGGGAAGAAGGCAAACATCTCAGAAATCTATATCAGATGCATAAAACTACACCCTCCCAGTTCAAACTACTCTGACGATTATAAAGCCCTCAAGAAAATTCACTCCCTCAAACTTAGAAACACCAAAAAACAATTTTTATTCACAAAAAATTGAAAGGGCTGACAATAAAGCAAGAGCATCATGGCAGCTAATAAAAATCACAATCTTTAGCCCCACAATCGCGTGATGACCTTTTGCTAAACATAGAAGGCTCACTAGTGTCAGATCCGAACATAATATCAAACTATTTAAATAACTACTTTATAGAAGCGGGAATTAAAAACAGACCACAACTTCATCATAATATTGCAATGCCCCCCACAACAACAATCCCTCAAATCACTCAGTCAATGTTTCTTTTCGACACCACCTCAACAGAAATTGCAAAAATTATTAAATCGTTAGGTAACAAAAAAATCTTCCGGACTAGACGATGTCCCCACTGCAATTTTATCAAAATGTTACAAATCCATTTCCATTCCCCTATCATTAATAATAAACAAATCATGTTGAAACTGTGATTTTCCCTTCAAAGCTGAAAGAAGCTAAAATGATTCCACTTTATAAGAAAAAAGGGTTCTCTAAACGACCCAAACAACTTTCGCCCAATATCTCTTCTCTCTTCCTTCTCAAAAATCTTTGAAAAAAACCTTTATGCCCGCTTAACCTCTTTTATATCCAAGCACAATATAATATCACTAACCCAACATGGTTTCCAAAAAGGCAAATCAACTACCCCAGCTATTTTTTTACTTCTTACAACTATCCACGATGCACTTGATAAAGGGGACGTTCCCATAGGCATTTTTTACGATCTTAGTAAAGCATTTGACACCATCGATCACTCTATCCTACTATACAAATTAGAATCAATGGGAATCAGAGGCCAGGCCCACTCCTGGATCTCCTCTTACCTATCTGACCGGTCTCAAATAGTCGAAATCCGCAAACTCAAAAATAAACACCTACCACCCTTTTCATTCTCAACCGTGATCCTGAAAAGTGGTGTCCCACAAGGAACCATTCTTGGACCACCCTTCTTCCTCCTTTATGTCAACGATATGCCAGAATGTTTCACCACTGGTATACTAACACAATACGTCGATGATTTCAGCCATATACTCACAGCACAAAAAGGAAAATCTTTAGCACCACTCTCACAAATGTCCAACGAACAAACTTCCATAATGTCACAATACTGTAACAAAAACCTCCTTTCTCTTCAACCGTCAAAAACGGTGTATTTAAACTTCCACTCACAAGTTCCACCCACCGAAAGCCTCCTCATTCGCATCTCATCTAAGAGCATTGCCTGCTCTGACGCCATCAAGTTCCTGGGTCTACATATGACTGACACTCTTGATTGGACAGACCACATAGACGCTGTTTGCTCAAAGATAAAGAGTGGATGTTTCCTCCTCAGAAGAATTAAAGCCCTAGTCAGCCACAACGTCCTTATTCTCATATACCATGCTCACATCCACTCACACATATCATACGGACTTATTTCTGGGGAAACTCGCCACAAGCTATAAGAGTTTTTAGATTACAAAAACGGGCCATTCGAATTATAGTAGGAGCCTCTTGGCGTACCTCGTGCAGAAAAAATCTTCCCCACCAAAAAATCTTGACCTTAGCAAGTACTTTGATACAACTTGCAGCAGTCTTGTCAAATCAAACCCTCACCTCTTCAAATTAAACTCAACGATTCATGACCATGATACACGATCGCAATCAAAAATTCATGTCCCAACTCATAATACAACGCGTTTCTCCAAAGGACCTCATTACCAATGTCTAACAATCTTCAATCATATACCCCCAGAAATTAAAAATATACAATCCCCAGACTCTTTTAAATATACATTGAAATCATTTCTTATAAAGCGTTGCTTCTACACCATCAATGAATACCTTCATCCAGCTGACGTTTAACTTAATCTTGTGCCCGAAAATATAAATACCCCACCCATAGCTTTACACTCAACTTTCCTTCACACTCCTGAAACTACTATGTATTTTCATGAATATAATTTAATATAAATAAAACAATTCAATAAAAAAAATAAGTATTATGTATAGAAATAGAAGGAAAGATATTATGAAATTATGAAATGTATATTTTAATGTATATTTTTTATAAAATTGTTAACAATTATGTATTACTCTCCATAGGCTAGGCTATTCACTTTCTCTAAAAAGAGTTATACTTATGCAATGTATGAGTCAAGGTGAATAAAGTTATTGTTATTGTAGGATGCACAGAATTATCGAGTTGTCAGTTATTTGGGTTTAGGTATTAGAGCTAATAACCTATATATATACAGGCAGTGTAGTCCAAATAAAAAACAAATGAACAGTGATGCTCAAAGTCACTACCAAAAGAGTAGATTTAACAATAATTAACACTTAAAATAGGAGTCATAATTGTATAAAATCCTATAACAAATAAATACACAGGCTTATTTTAAAACTGACACATACTTGCCAACAAAATTTTTAAAAGATAGGTCATAAAATCCAATATCAGTAAAAAAAACAAAAACACCTCATTTAACAACCGACAAGATACACTTGTTAAGGCCGCGTTCCCACTAATTGGTTTAGTTATAAGGGGATAGGAAATACGTGTTAAATTGTTTACGTTTTTGTCCTAAGAAATAGTTATAACAAAAACAAAATTCTTACGATGGACCAATCAGACGTTTTGTTATTTATACGATGACCAATGAAAAGGAGTAACTTCATTATGACAGGCCATTGAAATATTACTAACCAATCAGGATATCGGATTTCTTATAACAATAACAATTTCTTAAGACTAAAACAAAGTTATGGGAACGCGGCCTAAAAGGCCTATGCACCAGTTTTTTAACACCATTTTCCTCCTTTTCTTCAACAAAAACAATGAAAAACTAGGCCTACTTCAAATGAGAAATAAATAAAGAACAGCCACTCCGGCTCAAAAGGGGAAAAGTACAAAAAATTAAAAAAATTAAATTAAAAAAAATGGTTTTTACCATTAAAAAGATGATGCATGTAATTTTATGAAACCAAAAATGTTTTTTTTTTGTAAAATAACTATTAGTCTGTATTTGCCATTGAAATGATAGCTTTTGTTGGTGTAAGTGGAAGATGATTTTTTACAAAAAGTTGGCAGCCTGGTGTTCTAAAGAATCAGCTGGTACCTCCATTTTAAGCAGTTCATAAGTAAAGGTCATGTGTGAAGAATCTAAACTGTGAATTTCAAGTCTTTATGTAATTATATCACACCATTTATTAACTAGGAAAACGCTTAAGTCCCGCCGCGTTGTTGGATGAGCGTAATTGGTGCATTGAGCTGCCATGTGTAATGCGAATTTTCTGTTGTTCTGTGGAAAAATCATTACTAAGTTGAATTTTTTTTAAATTAAATTAAATTAAATTAAATTAAATTAAAAATTAACTTTAATTTTTAATTTATTAATCGTAATTGTTAAAAAAAATCGTAAAATTGCGATTTTTATAAGAAATAATTTCTCGATTGCGCTCAAATTTGACACTAATATATAAATTCATAAAATTAAGGTTCTGCAAAAAAATCATTACAATCGGATAAAGCATGTAGGTGTTATAAGTCAAAGAATTGTTTTAAAAAAGAAAAAACCCGTAAAATTTCGATTTTTATGATAAATATTTTTTCAATTGCGCTCAAATTTCACAAGAATATCTAAATTCATAAAATAAAGGTTCTGTGCAAAAATCATTAAAATCGGATAATGCATGTAGGTGTTATAAGTCAAAGAAATTTTTAAAAAATCGAAAAAAAAACGTAAAATTGCGATTTTCATGAGAAATAATTTTCCGATTGCGCTCAAAAACGTTGGCAGTTCTAAGTTCAGAGATTTCGAAGGCCTCCAGAAAATTTCATCTCAATCGGAGTATCGGTTTATCCGGAATCGTGCGGACAAACAGACAAAAGAAAAAAAGAAAAAAAAAAAAATCCGGATTTTTTTCTCCATTGTAGTAGAATGGAATCTTCGCTTCGCTCGCTACGCTCATCCAATGAATAATGTAATCATGTTTGTGATGTAGCCTAACATCCGTGACAATAAAGGCAAATAAGTTGTTTTTTGGTGTATAATAGTTCTTATATTTGCTACATGTTGGTGATGTTGACAATGTACTTGTAGGCTAACCTTTAACATTTTTTAAGTGTTCATAGCCTTTAAACATTTCTGGGGAAAATAGTGTCACGGATGTTACATGTCACGGATGTTACGTGTCACGGATGTTACATGTCGCGGATGTTGTTGAAAGATTGTGATGTGATTAGGCCTACACACTTGAAATATGATCAATCAATTGTATTTAAGGGATTTATTTAAAAATAAAATTGCTGATGTGTAGCCTAGGCCTAATCTTTTTTTTGTCTAAATTATTTCAAACTTTGGCCTTGTACTATTATTTCAAACTTCGATAGTATTTGTAGCCTATTACATGTTTGTAAAAGTTTGTATTATTATAAAAACAACACTACCCTACCTATTTGTAAGTTTATGTAAACATTTATAAAACATAACATATTGGAAAACTATAATTATAAAGGAAATACGTTAAGAGTTAAGAGCCGAGCTTGGCCCAACTCAAATGCGCGCACTCAGGTGTTCATGATTTCTGCTGAACGGTTGGTAATATCATTACCAAATTTTGCATGGATGTTATTAAAGTACATTTATATTTATATCCGCAATTGGTTGCAATAATTAAGCCTTAAAAATCCATTGCGAGACATAGGCCTAAGTCCAAAACGTGAAAAAAAAGAAATCAAAACAAGGATTCCAATTCTGGAAATTCCAACCAAACCGTTTATCTTAGGATAAAAACAAATTAACCTACGCGTTCACATTGATTTAAACGTTGATATCCAGTATGCAAATTTGAGTTTAAAAAATCTGTTTACTTGGAATAGCCTAAATTCCCAAAGTTGACCAAAATAGAGTAAATTTCGGTGATTTCACTAAATTTTAATTCAAAATCTATTAATTAGGTAATTTAGAAATATGCGTAGGCCTACTGGATAGCAAAGATTTATTCTTTATTACCAATAGCGTGAAATTTGATAACAGTGTTATAAACCGTTTACCCGGAAAAAACAGAATGCTAGAGTCTAAACTTGTCTCCGCGCCAGCCTCAGCAACTCCTTAACATCCTTTTTATGTTATTTTACAATTTTATTTTGAACCCAAAAAATTTAGATACTATAGATAAGGAATGCTTGAATTTGTAACTAAGAATAACATAGTAATATAAATTGAAAATGGTTAGAAATTGGCAAGGCAAAGTGTGTGTAACATCCGTGACAAAAATCATCGTAACATCCGTGACGCACACAAAAAATCATAACAATTAATATAATTTATTTTTAAAACAATGAATGGGTGATTATAAGGGTTCATCTTTCATGGATAAGCTCTATGTATATGGAAATGTAGCTGTCTGGGTCAGGGACCTGAATTTTCTATCTTTTGATGATGATCCGGGATCCACTTCCCAAACAATGTAACATCCGTGACACCACATTTCACTCAATATATCTAAAAATTACAGTTCATTTAAAAATCTTTTTCACCTTATGGTAGGTAGTGTGTAAACACAATTGTTTCAGTATAAAACATTACAATTAATTAGTTAATTTAAGATTTTTAGCTCTATAAAGAGTGAAATGTAACATCCGTGACAAGCCGGAGTGGCTGAGAATTACTCATTATTAACGATTTATTAACACTAATCACTCTGAAAATATACAATTGTTAGGTTAATTAGGCCTACTCTTACGGTAGGCCTATAATTACCCTCTTACTAATCACTCTCATATTTCACTGTTTTCGGGCCGCCATCATTTAAGCCTGCCGTGCAGAGTTGTACGTACTGGAAGTAGGCCTAGGTAGGCCTACCCTGACAAGAACATAATAAAAAATATCAAAATAGAATCATCACGTTTTTGCTGTTATAGTAACAACAAAAAAACTTCAAAACCTTTAACGTCGCTATTTCAAGCGAAAGTACTTTTCCGTTGAAAGTCCTTCAGCCCTACATTTAAAATAGCGACGTTAAAGGTATTGTAGGTGGAGTATTTTAGTGAAAAAGGTTGGTAGGCCTACTGGCTACCATGTTGTATTTTACGATGATAAATGCCCAGTTTACGGCTCGTAGGCATACTTGGAGAAATTCCTTTTAAAAAGGAACTTTTAAAAGATTCAGTTAATCAATAAAAAAAGAACTTTTATAAAGTTCAAGTTCCTTTTTTTACACCCTACCCTCTAAAAAGTTCAAGTTTCTCATAAAAAGAAACTAAAGTTCCTTTAAAAAGTTCCCTTTTACTTTTTAGTTTGTTTAATGCGACTGCAGAGTACCGTAACTGGCGTGTAACTTTCAAGTATGCGTACAGCTGTCAAAGAGCACGGTGAGCGATAGGGTCATGAATCATGATGATACGTATGATATTCATTTCATTTCATTTCATTTTTATTAGCATCCAAAGACTTCACATAAGTACAAAATTATAGGATTTGTCATAAATTTAAATCTAAAATGTAGTAAAATTAAAATATATCAACACAATATGTAAATGTACATAACATAACATACATAGGCCTACACATAACATACACATAGGCCTCCGCCTACACATAACATACCGGTAATAGCAATGATACTATAAGTTCAAACATTTACAGAATGAATAGGCGGAGGCCTAAATACGGTACAAATAAAAGTCCTGTAAGATAATAAAAATCGTAGCCTACCTTACTTGTCTGTTTCCACTCCTTATAAAATCATCCACATTATAATAATGTTCTTATAATATATGTTATGTTCTTAATTATAATATATGAAAATTATAAATGATACATAACGGCAAAGTTGTTTGCTAACAAATACTGAAAAGTGGTTCTAAGTACAAAATTGGCTACTTAATTGTAACAGGAACGTTTTAAGGAACTTTCTAAAAAGTTCCTCAAAAATATGAACTTGATCACTTAAAAGTTCCTCAGCCATAAAAGGGATCAAGTTCCTTAAAAAGTTCCGGGAAAATGGAACTCGTTCTTTTAAAAAGTTCCTTCCCCAAGTATGCTCGTAGGCCTAAGCCGCGTCACTCCTTGCTACTTATAGCTTACAATTATATTAATAAAACATAGGCTAATGAAATGAAACATGTAGGCCTAAGTGTATTTATAATAATATACCTAAATGACGATTTATAAAATATTATTCATTTTAGGTTGTTTTTCATTGTTTTTATTGAAGAAAAACAGTATAAAAAAACTGGTCCATACCAACGACAGAAGTACTGCCTACCTAGGCAATGTTTTTTAATAGTAACTAGGGGCCTATGCGACCAGGTCACACAGTGCGATAACTGGCCCGTTTCTCAATAATCTAGTTCCTAGATTAGATATTTCTTGATTTATCAAAAGCATAGGACAAAGTATGTGCCTGGAGCTTAGTTTTAAGTAGGGTTTAGGTCTAAGCTAGGGCCAGTTGTTGTGTCATGTTTACTTTCTCTAGGCCTAGTGTCTCTAATCAACTATTGGCATAGTTAGGCTATAGGTATTTGCTTAGGCCCTATGCAATATTGCTTTTCTAACTTTTTTTTTTATAGTTCCAGTCTCAAGAAGCCTGGGATCAAGTCCATCGAGAGCAAATAAATGCAACAAGGCTAGTCAAGCAACTCAAAGCGCTACTCTATGAAATGGATGATCTACGAAATCAAGTTCAAGATTCTGATCTTGGCAAGTTCGACAGACTGACGGCTGTAGCTCGTCAAAATGCTCAAGACGCCATCACAGAGTATTTAGAATTTATCCCTAAAAACTTGACATCAAACAGGAGTCAACCTATCAATACCTCTTCCCAAGAAAAACACCTTATGCCAGATGTTGGCAAAATAGAACAAAACAACGATGCAACAGAATTAGAAAGCCTTCAAGCTCAGATTAAAGTTACCGGTGAGGAATTAGCAAAACAGCGTCAGTGCCTTAATTCATGGGAATGTCTCCAAACAGAAGTTCAAGATATCAACGAGCTATTTAAAGACTTTGCTGAAATAGTTCATGTAAGTTCAATTTCCCCTAGATGACCAACAAATATTTTTAATTACCGTAGGTTGTAGGCGTAGGCACCACGTAACACCTGTAGGCCTAGTCTAATCAGTAATCACCAGTGGCATAGGAATCAGGGGGGGGCAATACCCCCCCCACAAGTTTGGTCCAGGGGGGGGGGGGGGCAAAAAAAAACGTGAGTTAAATAATAATCCCAGAATTTCTGTAGTTAATATGCACTTACACTTAGCCTATACAATTCGACAGTCACCTTGGTAAAACGAATATGTTTGTCTGAATGCTTCGTTATTAGGCCTAGGCCTACATAAAAAATTAGGTTGAAATTTACTAAAATGGTCCGGACCACTTCACGTTTTTTTTTTTTTCACGCACGTTTTTTTAGTTTTTAGATCGCAGCTAGTTGCAGTAAAACATCGTTTACAGAGTCCGAGTGCAGTTAAAACATGACGAAATAACTGTAGTATAGTGAACATTTTTTTGCCTGAGGCTTTGCTCCAGACCCCACCTGCCGCCCAAAAAAACTTCCAATGGATTTGCCCCCCCCCCCCCCCCCCCCCAAATTTCAAAACGTTCCTGCCGCGCCTGGTAATCGCATTTAATTTTGATTATTTTGCAATGCTAGGCGTAGGTAGGCCTATACCGTACCTAACGGTGCCTATTTTTAGTGGAGGGGTAAATTTTGGGTTAGGGTAAGGGTCTTTGTTCAAGTTTCGTGATCTTGTATCCCATAGGTTTATCACTATGAGAACAAACAAAAAATACATAAGCTATTTACAATTGCCTCTCTCTGAAAATCAGTTCGTAGAAAATGAGTGTAAACAAGAATCAAAACTATAAACAAGAACTACTTTTTGTTTGAGGGTTTAGGCCTAAGTGGTGATTTGTTCACTGTTTGTTGAGCTCACTCCCTTGTCGTTGTGATTGTAGAACCAGCAGGAGAGCGTGGACCTGGTTGAAACGAGCGTGGAGTCGGCGGCAGAGAACGTGGAACAAGGCGCCTCCCACCTGAAACAGATCAAGGTCGGGATATACCCCCTGGCCGGTGCAGTGATCGGGGGTTGCCTTGGAGGACCCATTGGACTTGTGGCCGGCATGAAGCTCGGCGGTCTGGCGGCCATTGGCTGCGGGTTTATCGGTCAGTGCTGCGTTGTTATTACCTTGTAGACCTAATCAAACATATAACCTATCAATCTCCAGTCATCATCTGTTGTAGCCAGGGTTGGGTAGGTATAATACTCAACGTCGAAAACAGGTATTATACCTAGTATTATACGCGTCGAATATACACGTCGTAAATTACACTTTATGACATTAATGACACGTCGAAAATTACTGGAAGGAGCTTAGGTAGGCTATGGTGTATTGTTACTTTGAGCTAAATCAGTGTGATTTTTTATGTTTTCATTGTGCTTATCTAGTTAGGCTACCTTAGCCTACATACATTGGCAATATGTAAATTATAACTAGAAATGTTACTACTATTAAAGAAGTTTAGAATAAGGGATGACTTTGGTTAATGAAACGCAAGGCTTTTGGCTTTGTCCATATAGTACGTATATTTATGATCAGGAAAGCAGGTGACCTTGGTATCTTGTGAATATGCCGGTTTTCTTTGCTTCAAGTTCTTTATGACGGTGAATTATTGATTCATCAGCTTCGCCTTGTAATAAGTACAACTACAAACACTTGCTTACAAGTTCAAAATATAATGCTGAGTTCATTTGTTTTTAGGGTTGATGAAAATATGTCTGGAATTTGAATTATATACAATAATATTCCTTATTTAATTTTCGACGCGAATTTTCTACATATTCTACATATTTTACATATTCTACGCATATTTGCGACGCGACGCGTCGAATATTATTTGCGACGCGTCGTTACCCAACCCTGGTTGTAGCAAAGTAGCCACTCACGAACCCTTGTTGTACTGGTCACTCCAAACTGCATGGACCTTGTAAAACAGGAAGTGGATTTCAAAAGAAGTAACAAAATGATTAATTTCTCAATTTGGATAGTCGGGAAACACTCCCGTAGGTGGAATTGTTAATATTTAATACAATCCAGAAATTAAAAAACCCCGATCAGTATGGATTTTTTAATTTCTGGATTGTATGAAATGATTAATGTTACAGAGAATTTTGCTTGTGGCATTATGTGAATAGTGTTGTTTGAGGTACCTATCTACTATTAGCACACAGGTGTGGGCACTTTTTTTAATACTTTTCGATGAAGTAAATGTTGAGTTGGATTTGATGCTTAACTTTCATTCAGTATTGTTATTTTTGCTGGAAATGAAATAAAATAACCATGTTCACTTCAGAAGACTCGCTCATTGAGGAGACGCGACGCGCGACATGGGCACCGGGCGCCTAATTGAGGTCACTTGTACATATTTGGAAGCGACATGGGCACCGTTCTCTCTATTAGGAGAATCTGTAAACATATTAATTTGACATATACAGTGTTGCACAAAGAGAGCATAGAAATAAGTTGCTTCTTGAGAGAACCATCTATTGTTTTCTTCCGGCGGCCTTCTTGACTTGACGTAAACTTTAGAATTTAGATGCATGTTGAGAGTTGACATAATAGTTAATAATGTTAATGTGAGCACAGGAAAACAACACATTAACATATTGCAAATTAAACAGTTCTGCCAACTTCCATAATTTGTCCCCGGTCAAGTGATTATTTTTTTTCACTTGCCATGGGCAAGTTAGTATAGTAATATATTTTATTTAATGTCGAGGCCTTCAATACTAATTCAGAATTCTCATAGTTTCTTGCCAACTCTTCCTCTGTTGTTGCTGAACCAACTATAATGTTTTAACAACTCTTTCTGATTAATTAGACGAGTGAGCACAGCAAACAAAGTCTTACAATTGAAGTCAAACGGCTCAAGGTCCGTTTTTTGTGATTGAGTGAGTGACTTCACTCCAGAACGACCAAACGGCTAAATAGATTGTACTGAAATTTTAAGCAGACATCCGGTACTAGCATTTAGCGTGCAGTTAACATTTTAAGCAAAATCCGTTGCGATTTAAAGCTAAACCAACAAGACATAATAAATCTAAAATATAGGCTGAAATGTGTAGGATGTAATTTAACGACAATAGTTTTGTTCTTCAAAAATCATTTTTATCGAATCATTTTTAGAATGTCAGGCGGTGACCAAGGTGTGCCAAATTTTGCATGCTGAAGGTTCCCCAACATTCCGCTGAGATATTGAGTAAACCTTTTAATCTTTACATGTATTTCGTACTGGCTATGTTTTCCATACTACTGTATACAGGGTGCGAATTGATGGCTTTGCAGAGGGGGGGATGGCCAAGCCTAGTATCTCTGTGGACTTCTAGGGGTCTGGGGCGAAGCCCCAGCCGCCGGAGGCAAATTTTTTTGGAGGGTATAATTGCCCTCGAGATGGCCTTAGAAGCGATCTGAGGAAAATTTTTGGAGGTATTATTGCCCTCGAGATGGCATTAGAAGCGATCTGAAGGCATTATTTTGAAAGGAATGTGTAAATTGATGCATTATTTATTAACATTACGAGATAAAGTCACTTTATATGTTATGATATGAGATGGGAATCCAGAGGTGGGGATTTAGTCATTCCCGGCGGGAATACCTTTCAGTAAAACAGAGCCAGGGATGAAATTACCAGAGGGGGGAAATCCCGCCCCATCCCCCCATCAATTCGCACCCTGACTGTATATGCAATTCAAAAGATGTTCACAATCCAGAAATTACAAAAATTTATCCTGACCTTTGTTTGAACCCGGGTCTTCCATATTCCGGATATTCAGGCGCCTTATAGCAAGAGATTTGCAAAAATGGTGACAACGAAATTTGCGAATTTTTTTAAAGTTGAATAATCCCTTCAAATTCAGTTTGCACATGAATCTCATGAATTGTGATTGAACGGTACCAATTTCCAATTCGTGAATTTTCAGATCCATATCAAAAAATATTACATAAAAAATGCATAATTTCGTAAATTTGGTGGAGGTGCCGGGTAGACGAAATAAATTCTGGTAAAAACTGTCAGAAACTTTGAAAACTGAAGGCTGAAATTGAGCTTAAAATTAAAACTCATTCTGAACTTCACTCTCATGAGCTCGTTTTTCTTTCAAATCATTAAAATCAATCAAATAACATATCCTGAAACTTTTTTTTTTAAGTTGTGCTCAAGAAAATTGTGTTTTTTGGTAAATCGCAACAAATCGCGAATTTTTATTTTTAAGGCGCGAATTTTCAAACTTTAAAAAACCATTTTTGCACATCTCTACTTATAGCCAACTACGGTAGGCCTACTGACTAGAAAAACGCCAAAGTCGTTGTTAGACAAGTGAGCAAGTCATGTGTTGAGTACCCGGGAACATTTGCATTTATAAGTTGATTGATATTAGTATATAAGGTAAAACGATATTGTTTTGAGTTTAGTTGGTATAAATAAAGGCACGTCAACTGTAAGGCTATAATGTGCCACTCTAGCCTTAAGATAGGCTAGGGTAGGGAGGAATGACCCATGCTGACTTGATCCAGCCTTAGGTAGGGGGAGGAATAGGAATGTTACCGGGTACTCATTACATGACTCTCACTAGTCTAACGACTTAAGCATTTTCCTAGTATTTATAAATGTGTAGGGGCATAATGTGTTATTTATGTGAGTCATCTCTTCGAATGTAATCACTAATCAGCATAAGTTTGATTTTAATTTTAAACCACTGATTTTTAGGTTTCACGGGTGGCAAACTATTAAAAAAGAAGAAGGAAGAAGAAATTAACCAATATGGCGTAGAGCTTGCAAACATAGCAAAACATCGCAATGTGAATGGATCTTCATCATTGCCGTATATTGCGAACTCCGAGCTGCCTTCGGTAAAAGTGGCCTGCGAATCACCTGCTCATATATAGATAGACCTAGTAAGAGTGTTGTTTTAAAATCATTCTGAAAGACATTTTGGTCTGTCACATGACTTCCTATGCTCCCTGTGATATACATCCTGTTCTTAGATTATAATATGGACTGTTGTTTTTTACTAACATTCAAAAGATAGCAATACACATACTAAGTACTATACATACTTCATCAGAGGTTGAAATGTTTGATAATTTTACTTAGCCAGGTAGGAAATAAGAATCAAAGTTTTAATTGCCTAGACTAGAGACAATTTAAAGTTTACGTACCATACTAGTTTGCTTTCAATGTATAAGGTGTAGACTAAGTGGAGCACAATGGTTGCACATCACCTGGGGAAATGCAATACAAATAGTGTACGTGTATGTGTAAGATTTGTTTTACCAAACTTTTAAGTTTTAATGACAAAATACCGAACAGAAACTAACCCAATCTCAGATTACTGTTAGTAAGTTAAGACTAGAGAGCATGTGTGAGGGGTTTGTAATTTTCTTTAAAATGTGCTCCCTTCAATGGGCAACATACATTTTGCTCTCAATATGGATACAATACAAAACTGTTTGACCTAATTTTCAAGAAAATTGAACATTGCCTAAAGTGCCTTGGGGGGGGGGGGGGGGGCACTGTGTTTTGCCCTGTGCAATTTGGCCATAGTATTCTTAGAACCCTGCTGCCTGTGTAATGATTTTACATAGTGCTGTATGTTCTTAAGTATTGATGCTTAAGTATTGAAGACTTAAAATTGTGTAGGAGTTGGTGTGCCATTTTTAATGGTAGGTATGCAGTATAGCCTTTGCATTAGTTAGGTATTTTACGTACAGTACTATTAATTATATGCCTATAGAGACTGTTTTGCAATTTCATTGTTCAATAACATAGCTTTTCCATCATGTTGCATTAAATGTGAATCTAGTACATTGCTTCTTATGATAAACCGTCAGTACCTAGTGCCTACGTAATGTTCACGGTTAGTAATAAGAAAATACTGTAGTGGGAATAGCTTCACTATTAATACTATAATCTTTTCCCAGAATTTAACACAGGCGGCGGTGGCGAAAAAAAAAACTTCTTTTCACATGCCAACAATTGACATAATTCATGTCATCACTCATCATGTATTTTCTAGTTAGCCAGTAGAGATAGAACTCCTGTTCGCTCCGATCCATGCCATTTGGCATTTTGCCCCGTTCAACCTTGATAGTATATATTATGTACATTGAAAAAGATGTTTCCTGCCTTGTTTGCCAGCTCCACACATCCGACAGACATTAGATTAAAAAATTCCAAATCTATGGAGGTGCTTACCGAGCAGGTGCCGAAATTGAGCTGTTTCTATTTTTCTACTGTAGCACTTACGTTTACCAGTTGGCCTCATTTTAGTGTAATCTTCCCACAGTTTATTCTGCCCCTTCTCTTGCAATTCCTTACAGACTACTTTGTATGTTGATGCATGCAGGTGAGATTTGGGAGATTTATGTGACAGTTTTTTACTTTCTTGTTGGTTTTTGCTACCTTGATTGGCTAGGTAGTCGGTCTTCTCATTACCATATATGCCACAAATGGCATATGCAAAAAAAAAATATGTCTAGGTACATGTAACTATTGGACCAAAGAAGATTAAAGAGTTTCCTGGGGAACTTCTTTGTCGATTAGAAGGATGTTGTTGTTAGCGCTAGTGGCGCGGCGGTGAGTCAAGACAGAACTTCATCAAAATGTCCGTCATTTGTTTTCACTCATAATTATTAGTAGATCTTATTATGTAGTAGCAAAGCTATTCCTATTACAGCATTTGGTAATATTATTATTTATTGGATATTGCTATTTTCAAGTGATACAGTAGTAGAACCTATCGATATATAAAATACGGTAGGCCTAATACATGACACTTAAATGTATGTATTACACTAGGAAAACGCTTAAGTCCCGCCGCGTTGTTGGATGAGCGTAATTGGTGCATTGAGCTGCCATGTGTTATGCAAATTTTCTGTTGTTCTGTGGAAAAATCATTATTAAATTGAAATTTTTTTTAAATTAAATAAAATAAAACTTTATTTTTTTAATTTTTTTAATTAACGTAATTGTTTAAAAAAATCGTAAAATTGAAATTTGTATAAGAAATAATTTCTCGATTGCGCTCAAATTTAACAATAATATATTAATTTATAAAATTAAGGTTCTGCGAAAAAATTATTTCAATCGGATAAAGCATGTAGGTGTTATCAGTCAAAGAATTGTTTAAAAAAAGAAAAAACCCGTAAAATTTCGATTTTTATGATAAATATTTTTTCAATTGCGCTCAAATTTCACAAGAATATCTTAATTCATAAAATAAAGGTTCTGTGCAAAAATCATTAAAATCGGATAAAGCATGTAGGTGTTATAAGTCGAAGAAATTTTTTTTAAATCGAAAAAAATCGTAAAATTGCGATTTTCATGAGAAAAAATTTTCCGATTGCGCTCAAAAACGTGGCAGTTCTAAGTTCAGAGATTTCGAAGGCCTCCATAAAATTTCATCGCAATCGGAGTATCGGTTTAGCCGAAATCGTGTGGACAAACAGACAAAAATACAAAAAAAAAAAAAAAAAACATTACGGATTTTTTTCTCCAGTGTAGTAGAATGGAATCTTCGCTTCGCTCCTACGTCATCCAATGAATTACAGATACGCTCGAATAAACAACATACATCACATCTATTTTTATATACATGGCTAAATAAATTAAAAATAATGTTACCTTATCAATATCATTTGTTTACATCTGTACTTAGTAGAATCTTGATATAATGCTGTATTTATGCGAATATAGTTCGCAGTGCAGGTATATTTATAAAAATTAAATAAAAAGTGTGGGTGTGGCATTTTGTGCAGCCATTTTGTCAATCTCAATAGTATGTAAATACTAATTATTGATAAGACTTTTTCAATTTGAGTGGTCAAAATAAGGTTGCAAACTTAAGTGGCTGGCGGCCTATTATTGAGTAAATACAGTCGATATGATGACCTATAAGTTGATTCATCATAATAGCATCTATCACCAATGAACCTGTACTTGATTGGTTCTACGTAGTATTGCAATCCAATACCAATTTAGGTCCAGGTTAATGTTTTTATAATGCCATTGCCTTATCAATCATACTTACGTGGGTAAATCTGCATGCACTGCCTATTTCAAGCGTGACTCGCATGCTGACCGGATGTGATCAGGGTGTCTCTTGACACTCGCCTTACGTATAGCTTGCTTAGAACTATTAGTCCGCCCTTCAGACCACGTGTGTCTTCATGGTTGCACCAAGCTCTCTAATCTCCTGGTGGAGTTTCGGTGAACCTAGAACTGGGCTACTCAACTAGCGGACTTAAGTCTGTGACCGTCTGTCAATGTACGTTGTCCGGATTGTCAATCGGTACGCCAATACAAGAGAATAAAAATACATATTTATAAATGATTGATTAAATTGAAAGGAAGTAAATGTTTTTTTATGTTGGGCTACTTATGCTCCATCTATAAGGTACATTGTTTTTTAACTTAGCAGACTGATTAGAGCTAATTTTGAATAATTGGTATTAGCGATTGTATTACTTATACATACTGTATTAGGAATTGAAGATTCACATTTATGCCCAATAGTAGTGAAAAAGTGAATGGCAAATAATGAAAACTATTGTAAATTTGAAAAGTGTGCCCCAAGCAGTGAGTATGGCGGGGCAACCATGATTGTGTTAAGTAATTATCATCTGTAATTAAGTGTGGCAATCATGAGATATTGCATAGTTTGGTAATTGATGACAGTGCAGTGCTGATGCAAGTGTGGACTGACTGCATTCAGA
Source organism: Sweltsa coloradensis (assembly GCA_024449915.1). Lineage (NCBI taxonomy): Eukaryota > Metazoa > Arthropoda > Insecta > Plecoptera > Chloroperlidae > Sweltsa > Sweltsa coloradensis. Next base: position 44,979 of record JAMZAV010002644.1, read on the forward strand.
CAGCAATTTACTTTGCTTTTTTGTGTCCATGGTGATACTGATACTACAGAGAAATTGCCATGGAAATAAATATTATGGTGTCCAAAAATGTAATTCTTTTTATAGGCTCTTGTTTTGCCAATTGTATCTTGAGAAAGCTTAACACAATCATGAATATTAAGGAAATGCTGTGATCATGTACTATTTCGTATTATTTTCAAACATTTACCAGGGTTCTAAATCACTGTACTTTGATATAGTATTTAAAATTTAAATGTCAACATTATCATGTATTTAGGCCCTACTATTTGTTTTATACAGTGTTCAAGGAAGATTACTTTATAAAAGCTACATTTGAATTGATAAAGAAATTAAATATTTCAGACAATCATTTTGTACTGGTTATTGTCTTATACTTGATAGTGTGTCAATTTGACTTGATACACAACTGTCAATTGGACATTAAGGAGGGTCGCTGCAGCTGGCACGGAGACGAGTTTAGACGCTCAGCTTTCAGTATTTTTTTGGGGGGTAAACGGTTCAAAACATTTGTATCATATTTCACGACGACGTTAATAAAGGATCAATCTATGGGATCCAGTATATTTATTTTTAGTTTAATCGGTTTTGAATAAAAAAATCGTGACACCTCCATAATTTACTCAATTTTAGTAAACTTCAGGAATTTATTCCAAGTGTAAGATTTTTTAACCTAAATTTTCATACTCGATACTAACGTTTAAATCAATGCCAACGAATAGGTTTATTAGTTTTTATCGTAAGATAAATGGTTTGGTGGCAATTTCCAGAATTGAAATCCATGATTTGATTTTCGATTTTTTCACGTTTTGGATTTACCTCTCGCATTGATTTTTTAAGTCTTATTCTTGGCAACCAAGTGTGGATATCAATATAAAGGAACTTTACTAACGTTCATGCAAAATTTGGTAATGATTAATCCAACCGTTCAGCTGCAATCGTCAACACCTGAGCTGGCCTAACTCAAATGCGCGCACTCAGGTGTTGATGATTTCTGCCGAACGAATGGTAATATTATTACCAAATTTTGTATGGATGTTAATAAAGTACTTTTATAGAGATATCCGCAATTCCTTGCAAAAACTGAGCCTTTAAAGATCCATTGCGATACATAAGTCCAAAACGGGGAAAAAATGGGAAATCCAAAACATAGATTCCAATTCTGGAAATTCCCACCAAACCGTTTATCTTACGATAAAACCAAATTAACCGACACGTTCACATTGATTTAAACGTTGATATCCAGTATGCAAATTTAAGTTAAAAAATATCTGTACACTTTGAATAAATTCCCAAAGTTGACCAAAATTGAGTAAATTTTGGTGATTTCACTAATTAGTAATTATTAGTTCAAAATCAATAAATTAATTTAGGAATATGCCTACTGGTAGCATAGATTTATTCTTTATTAACCTTAGTTTGAAATTTGATAATGGTGTCCGTTTACCCGAAAAAAACAGAAAGCTGAGCGCCTAAACTTGTCTCTGCGCCAGCCTCAGCGACTCCTCTCAAGTAATATTACATGTAAATAATCAACATTTCCTTTTTTAACCTTTTAATTGTTTAATTATTTTTTCATAATGAGTTATGACTGATTATTGGCGATTGCAAGCAATAGATACTATTTTACTGTTGTATTGGGTCTGTATGATGTAATTGATATGTCATACTATGCTAATGAATTACACTACAGGATAGCTAGACTTTAGTAATCAGTAATTGCTATTTTTGCATACAAAATAAATTGTTTGGTGCTGATATATTTTGTCATATAATCTTATATAAGATAACTAAAACATTTTGTTGGTAAAGAAAGGCTACATGAAAATATGTTATAATCTGCTGTAGCTATTTATTTTGTATTTGCTATAGATAAGACAGTTTAGAGACCATTGTGACTTTATCGGGGCCAGGCCAGGCAATGTTTGCAGGCAAGGTTCATCATACACATTGTGGGCTCTTGTATTAATTTAAAAGTATAAGGTACAGTTCTTCCAAACTAACCTTGCCGATGCTCCCATAATTTGAGAGTGAATCGGGGTCAACCAACCTCATTAAGATTTAAATACCGATTGCTGGTTGGTTACGATTCACTCGTTAACAAGTTAGTGGAACAACTCCAGTACTCTGCGCTTCCACCTACATGTAAATAATAGTTGCAGCTTGTTCATTAGTAATAAACAATGGCTAGCTCTAGTACTGCTGTGTACCAGTCAGGGCTTAACACTTTGTGGTCATATGTTTGTTTATGTTTCAATAAGAAAGATGTGAAACAACGCCAATGTACAACTACTATTTGAAGACTCAGGACTGTCTCTGGTTATCAACATATTACAACGATTCACATTGGTCATTTTCCATGACATAACTATAGGTACGTATTTTAGTTTTAACTAAGTATATAGCGCTAAGTATTTTTGTCAGTCTTTCCTGCTGATAAATGACCTGTAAGTGTTGGTCCATTTGTTTTGTATTAGAACAGTAATACAAAGAAAATAATTCTTGTTGATACACTTCTAGAATAAAATATTGATTTGATTTCACCTTTACATTAATGAGTGAGTTTTCTTTTTCTTCAACAACACACTCCTCTCTTCCTAAACCGACTAAGGTTACTTGTGAGAATGTATGTGGTGGATCATTGGTGCTCACGAGGGTCTTGGAGCTCCAAAGAACCACATTTTGTAATTTATACATTAAAAAAAAAAATTATTATAATAGTGTGAACATAAACTTTAAATAAAATCATTTTTTATTGCATTTGAGAGAAATTTTGGTTTGGTAATAGTAATTTCTGAAATGAAATTTAAGACTCAACAGGACGTTTCCATAATGCAAATACAAATTAAATAAAAATATGTTTTTCGGTGGGGAGTTCCGGTTTTTGCCAACCCTGCTTTGGTGTCACTTGGAATCACACTGGCCGAGTGCCGACTGCTGTGTCATAAGTTTATGATTAGAATAACAGTTTGCTTAGTAGATGTGGAAACTTAGAATTCCTAGAGAATCTCACAAAATATTGTCTTGTCGAGTAGCAGCTGCACGTTCCTTCAGTTTGCGAGACTCAATTCAGTCTTATCAGTTACAAAACTGATGTAGTGTAGTAGATATGACTAATAGATAATAATATGGATCATGGAAGGATTGTCTATGGCGGGTATATTTTATTGAATACAAACCACTATCGTGTTGAAATATAATGTAAAAAATTCCTTCAATGATCATTCTTTATTCATTCATTTCACATTGATCGTGTAATGGTACAGATGTTACTTCTCCGTAGAGAGAGTGTGAAATAGTCTTAAAAATATTGAAGATACAAAATGAAAAAGATTGCGATGCCGGTTGCACATTTTACATTTCACGTATTCGCCGGAAATAATTTCTTCAGCACTTGATGTTCCATGGCTCTGACACGAAGTAGATGTGTAGGGAGATGACGCCGACCTCGTCAACCCAATCCACCAGACACTGGGGCGCGTCCGGGACAGTAGGCTGTAACACACAAGATATAGGAGTCAGCTTAATGTTGAGTTTAACGCAGTGTCGTAACTAGCCCTTGTTTTTCGGGGGTAGAGGCGAGGGGGTCGAACATTGCCCGTGGGTCTGGGGGGAAGCCCCCCCAGTTTAGTTTTAATTTTTAATTTTTGATATTGCAAATGGTGTTCTTTTTCAAGGTTTTAGCGTAGTTTGGTTTCGTCGATAAGTTAAAAAATAATTGTGAAGATTGACAGTCTCATTGTCGGTTTACGAAATCTTGCCACAAAATTGTGCCTCTCCCCCCCTCGCCCCCGTAGTTACGCCACTGGTTCAACGTACTCGTGAGTAACTAGGCAGAATATTCCTCCATTCTCATTCTGACAAGTTAACCTTGAGCAAGGATTGCTGGTGGCGAAGATCGTCTGGAGCCTTGCGTTCTATCGCATGAGCTATACGGCCTATACCACCTCGTGTAGGGCCCAAATATCCACTAAGCAACTGGATTACCATTGCAGAGGTGGGGGGGGGGGGGGGGGAGCTTTCTTATGGACCACGCAGAAAAGTATACGTACAATCTCAGTCAGCCCTTTGGCGTCATAGAAGAAAGAACTCGAAACTTCAAAGCAGTCCTTCCTTGAATAGTACGTTGGCAGATGAGCCACTGTTCTCAAAACCATTCTAGTATAGTATTGATAATTTTTTTAAGATATTCAGAAGGTGTGGGGTATTATGTGAGCAATTCCTAGCTGTTGCCGAGTGAACAATTATGTATTGAGCGCCATGTAGATAGGACTAAACTTACCCTGATCGCCGCCGATGGGACAGGTTCGAACCAGTTCTTGCTGATGACTTCGGGTCGGCCGAAAGTCTGTAGACCGATGCCGATCAATTCTCCGTTCCTGAAGAGACCAAAGATGGGCTCGAAGTCGTTGCAGCTCAAGGTTGGGGAGATGTTGTAGTAGTAGTGAAGTCCTGTGAAACAGTGTCGAGATCGTGTTCTGTTAGCGTATACGGCGAAGACCCTCGTCGATATTAATTATTACAGTTTTTATTCGTATCGTATCCAATTTGAAACTGAAGGTATGAACATAAGAGAAGTGCATGGCAGAACCAAATAATAATTATGTAGAAGAGAGAGATGAGTGTTAGGAAGAAGTAGCAGAGCAGAAAGATTGTGGGAGGACAGAAAGAAATGGCATGAATCTTACCCATCCTCGGTATGCAGTTCTCCAGGGTGAACTTGGTAGCGGCCATGCCTGACTGAAGTCGTGGCACCTCGAAGTATCTGACACCCCCGGGTCCGTGGTCCATCCAGACGCCATTCCCGGTCTCCAGCTTCTCGCCGGCGGCCATCTTGGTTCCTGGATCAGACAAGGGTGGGTTTCTAGAGGGTTGCAGGGTCAGCATGCGTATGAAAGCAAAGCGGCTCATGAAACATAATTTCATGTTAGATTTTCGGCGGCTATTTCATAAACGTGCTGCTTCGTTTAATTCATAAATAAAAAATTAAATTAAATTTCCTCTTTAAAGTCTATCCCCTAAGTCACAATGGTCACAATAACTGATTTTCCGTGGATAATAATATTTTTGTTTAATAATAATAATACTATATAGACATGGGACCGGTAACTTAATACATTCCGAAATTTGTATATGGTGAAGTAAAAATTAATAGCGTAAGGATATATTAATTATTCGGAATACCCGCTGTTCCTAGAATAAAATGAAAATGAAAAATTGCATTCCTTCGGAGAGCTTCAGAGAGTTGCTGTACGTCTTTTTAAACTTTGTTTCGAATAAATATTTGATGCCATGTAGGCCTAGGCCTATATCACGATCATGTAGATGGTGTATATGTAGATGAACGCTCAAAGCTATAATCAAATCACACAACAGTGCAACACAGATGAACCAAACCTTATCTATGGTCCTGGTCGGTGGTGGAATCTGTGTGGAGTAACCTAGGTTAACAAGCTTCCGCTTAGAGTCACAAGATATCTTATCAGTGGATTAATTGAGCTTTATCCTATCATGACAATATTTCATTTATAGATTTATGATGATTATGAAGATTAATTTGTTTTTCTACCGGAAAGAATAATATAGTAAAGGACTTAACACTGTCATGTTAGCCTCTAGATTGTTGATGAGATGGATTAAATGAAATTCGTTAATAAGAAATTACAATTAATTTTTATCGAAATTAAGGCTATTCGACCGCGTTTTTTTATTTTCCAAAATATGCTACCAAGTCAAAACATAGTTAATGGCTTTGAAACCTGGCTATTTTAGAAAATCAAAAATATTTTTTTCAAATTTTTCTGATCCGGTACACTGCCAATATAGCCACCTCAAAATAATTTCAAACTTCAATTCGCCAAGGCACATCATTCAATGTAGGGTGTTGTGTTTTTGTGACATTAATTTTCAACTGGTTTTGTATAGGCTGACTGAGAGAGAAAAGATTTTTTTTATTAATTGTCTTTCCTGCGAATTTTTTCGTTTGGCGGTACAAATCGGTAAAAAATACCGCCAAACGAAAAAACTCGCAGGAAAGACAATTATTGGATGAGCGTAGCGAGCGTAGCGAGCGAAGCGAAGATTCCATTTCACTACACTGGAGAAAAAAATCCGGAATGTTTTTTTTTTTTTTTTTTCTTTCTTTCTTTCTGTATTTTTGTCTGTCTGTTAACACGATTCCGGCTAAACCGATACTCCGATTGCGATGAAATTTTATGGAGGCCTTCGAAATCTCTGAACTAAGAACTGCCACGTTTTTGAGCGCAATCGAAAAATTATTTCTCCTCCTAGCTTTATCCGATTGTTTTCGATTTTTAAAAAATTTCTTCGACTTATAACTCCTACATGCTTTATCCGATTGTAATGATTTTTTCACAGAACCTTAATTTTATGAATTTGATATATTCGTGTGAAATTTGTGCGCAATCGAATAATTATTTCTTATGAAAATTTCAATATTACGATTTTTTCCTTTTTTAAAATTACGATTAATTAAAAAAAATAAGTTAATTTTTTATTTAATTTGATTTAACTTTAAAAAAATGTCAACAAAGTTCTGATTTTTTCACAGAACAACAGAAATCCGCAAAACACATGGCAGCTCAATTCACCAATTACGCTCATCCAACAACGCGGCGGGACTTAAGCGTTTTCCTAGTTAAAATAAATCTTTTTTCTCTCAGTCAGTCTATAGAAAACAGTTGAAAATTAATGTCACAAAAACACAACACCCTACGTTGAAGGTGTGCCTTGGGAATTGAGTTTGAAATTATTTTGAGGTGGCTATATTGGCCGTGTACGGATCAGAAAAATTTGAAAAAAAAATATTTTTTATTTTCTAAAATAGCCAGGTTTAAAAGCCATTCACTATATTTTGACTTGGTAGCATATTTTGGAAAATAAAAAACGCGGTCGAATAGCCTTAATTTTAGATGAAAATTAAATGGACCTAATGCTTGTATGATTCACGGATACTATCCTACAGAGAGGATACGATTATGCCAGGTTCCGAACGTCTGGACGTAGGAAATTCTTCAGTCAGGATTTCCGGTGTCGGTAGTTACTGTACCTGGCTTCACTGTGAAGACGGTGATGATGTACAGGTCGTAGCCGAACCTGGTTCGGCGCGTGTAGACGGGGTTCGTGGCGAAGGGGTAGGTCGTGTGCGTCGTGTCCTTCACTTGGAACTGGAACCAAGTCACGCTTTATAAGCAACACTGTCGCACAGAACAGTATTATACTAACTAGACGAGATGATGTTATTTATTGTTTTCACTATTAGCACTTACACTTTATGTTTATAATCTAAACAATATCCATAATATACAACACCATGATTATTATAGTACCTGCAAATCAAAGAGCCGGCCGGGCCCCATCCATTACATTTCCAATACTTATAATGATAATTACATTTTATATTACTACTTAAATACGCAACAATAACGTAACTAAGCCTGAATTAGACAGTTCACGTCAATGTTTCGTTCAAGATTCAATGGATTCAAGGACCAACATAATCAAAATGTAAAAAACAACAATATATCTCCTTCACGTTGATCATATTTTGTCCTTGAATTGATGGAATCTTGAACGAAACATACAACCGTCTACTTCAGGCTTGATTCACACACTTCACACTCACACACTTCAACAACACTTCAATCCTCAGAATTGTGGCAATGTGTCAGATGAGGAGAAATTATTACTGCTGTATTTAATATTACGTAAAAGACATCATTCATCAATGGCTGGACCATTTAAGAACATTGCTCAAATTTCGATTACCTATACTTTTAACTTCCAAGGGAATTGAATTGAATAGTGATATTTTCCTGTGATTTGATTTTACCTGCTCTCAGTGTAATTGTATGGTTGTTATTGAGCGACTTAAATACTGGAACATGCTACGACGACAGTGTTGATTAAGCGAGCGAAACGAGCGTTTCCATTTGACTCTGCCGGAAAAAATAGTCACAGTTTTTTTTTTTTGTTTTTTTTTTGTTTTTGTTTTTTGTTTTTTTTTTGTATGTCTCGCGATAACGTTCGAACGGAGGCTCGGATCGAGTTGAAATTTTCACCATCCGCAAGCTTTGTTCTCGATTGAATGCCATTAGTTTTGTGGCAAAATCGTTCAAAAAGTTAAAAAGTTACATTAAAGTTAATCGAAAGTTTTTTTTTCAACTCAACGCGACAAAATCTGAGATAGCCAAATCATTTAGAATGTCTGTCCGGTCACGAATATGTTAATTTTATTTTGATCCGATAAGTAGTGTAGATGGAAATTACATTTATAACAAAAGTAACGTTGCCATGGCAACGAAAAGACGCGCGAAGTTTCTAATGCACTGCCACCTAGAAGTAATCAAAATACTTTCGAGGAAGCAGTCTATTATTTGTCAACACAGAGTTTAAATAGTTTTTCTCAAGGAGTCAAGGTCCTCTAGATGACGGTGGATTTAAAGTAAAGATTTAAACACGGGTTTACCCAATACCTTGGCAATAATAAATAATACTGGAAACGCGAACGTCGTAAATTTTTAAATTTAAAAAAATTTGCAATGTGGGTCTAGCTATAGCACGTGCTCGCTTATCAACGCGTCCAACTGAGCGTTTTTCCCAGTAGTACCAACACAACGACAGAACACGCTAATTACCGCGACTTCAATGCCGTTAACGTTCCCTTCCTGGTCGAACATGACGCAGACTAGGGGTCTTCGCTTGGGCAGAGGATCTTGTAGGAGTTTCCGCTCTCTTCGGCGGGCATCGTCCACCCTTCGTCAGTCGCCGCCGCCACGGTGCGGGGCAGCTGGAAGAAGCCGGTAGAGGGTCGCCGAAAGTGAAGGTCACGCGGAGGTCATCCCAGGACTCTTTCTCTGAAACAATGTAATGTGCTGAGCGACGAACCCACACCCGAACACTAAAGCGACCGGAAATTTGAAGCTTTGCTTTGGTATTAATTATCTAATCGATTTTATTACACTACAAGCCATTACAGTTACAACTATTACCTAATTACATTATTAGGTACTTGTTCATTATAAGGACCCCCCCCCTCCCCCCCCCCCCGAAAAGTGAACAGTAGGTTAGTGGGGTTGAGGTTGAGGGGGAGGGGCGCGAAGCGCCGTGCGGGGGTCCTAGCTGACCACAGCAACGCACTTCATGATATCCCCAACGGCGCCAAGTACCCATTATTATTGTTTATATGAAGTCACAAATAAAACGTGTTATTTAATTATTTTTGGTATTGTGATTATGTTAAAAATGCCACCATTGGATGGATGACTTAGAGATGAGTTGACAACGCCGTAGCAGTTTTGTAAACATTAGTTCAGGTGAATAAAGTATATTAATGAATCTCGCATCTGGTTACCAATTAGTGCCATTACTTATAAAATGAACCAAAATAAGTTTTAGCTTCAGAAGCGTATCAACCTACGTATTGCGTAACTTAACCACGTCCTGTTCAAGTCATGCAAGCTCTCTGTCTGTGGCCGGATGGAGGTCTAGATTAAAATAACAATTTACAACCGCTTGGTTGGCAGTAAAAAAACTGTTATGAGTGATTACAAATTCTAATTATGGCCTCCTCTAAAATCACGAAATATGCCAGCCATTGGCTAGGTTTATGCAATGCGAAAATGAAGAAAAAGCGATTTTACAAAAATTATATTCGATGGCAAAGGTAAAGTAAAAGGTCACAAATTTATTTCCAGATATATTGTATGATAGAAACTTGCAACATTTCGCTAAGGGTCTAAATTGATAGATGAACATACACAACTTTAAGTGAAAGCGCGTCTCAGAACACGTATGTGGTTTATTTTTGTAGTCAAATCCGAATCGTCTAAACCAATTTTTGGCTATAAATATAAATACATAAAAATGAATATACATTTTTAAGAAAACTTATCTTAAGTTAAAAGGCTTAATTTTTAATAGCTCGCAAGGTGAACTAATTTTTTTATGTATGAACTGAATGAACGCAGAAATATACTCACGTGCGGATATGCATGATGCAGCCAGCAGCAGCAGACCGACTCTCATGACCACAGTGTTCATGGCGGGGTTGATGAGCTGCATAGAAACACAAGATTAGCGATACCTCAGCGGATACAATACCAGATACGTGTCTAGGTGATAGTAGGGGATAACCTGTCAACAGTGTCAAGGGCTGAATCTTCCAAGTGGTCTAAATGCACGTCTGACCCGGGTTCGAACCCATGCAGTCAGGGAAGAGGTTATTGAATTATTACATATGATTTAGCCATTATTCCTGATTATTCGAATACAAGAAAAAAATGACAGTGTAATGATGTTTCAACAACATTACATTTATTATCTATTTTTTAAATGCACTATTTGAATATCCTGTCATGCTATCACATAAATAATAATGTTATATCCGATGGACTTCCACTTTTTGAATAGATATCATCTGGCCGATGTTTGTTTATTTTGTATCTTTACCCTTGTAAATGATAACAATGGTTCCTAATCATACTTAAAGGCCTACTTAAAACAAAAGGTAAATCAACTGCTGAAAATTATGAACAACTATGAAATAAGGCCTACTTACTAAGCGTCTGATTAGTTCGCTGAACCCCTGCGGTTGTCTTATAAACCTACTGACTAACCATCGGTCATCATATCAATATTGATTTAACTTTTTCAATATTTTAGTTTGTATATTGCATTTTTGTCCACAGATGTTGCCGACTAGTGTGACATGGAGACGAAAGCGAAACATCATGCAGTGTGTTCGAGTTGTTTGTAAATATATACAATTAATAAATTCGTTTGCACTCAGTCACATAACTTTCTTCATTAACTTTAGGGCAGACCAAGCCAACCCTCTGGCGCCGACGTCTCCGACGAGCGAACAATGACCAACTAGAGACCGGCATTTTAAATCTAGGAAATACGGGCCATGTAGTGTTCTGCAACTTATCTAAGCAGGCTTGATTTGATATTTGGCGCAAACCTTGTCCTGCAGCCATAAATCATTACATCGAAATACAACTTGGTACAATTGATAATGAAGGACATCAGAAGGCCACTCTCCTATCATATCAGATTTTCAATACTAGGAAAACGCTTAAGTCCCGCCGCGTTGTTGGATGAGCGTAATTGGTGCATTGAGCTGCCATGTGTTACGCGGATTTTCTGTTGTTCTGTGAAAAAATCATTACTTAGTCGAAGATTTTTTTTAAATTAAATTAAAAAAAATAAAATATTAACTTAATTTTTTTAATAAATCGTTATTTTTAAAAAAAAGAAAAAAATCGTAAAATTGCAATTTTCATAAGCAATAATTATTAGATTGCGCTCAAATTTAACACGAGTATATTAATTTATGAAATTAAGGTTCTGTGAAAAAATTATTACAATAGGATAAAGCATGTAGATGTTATAAGTCAAAGAATTGTTTTAAAAAAGAAAAAACCCGTAAAATTTCGATTTTCATGAGAAATAATTTTTCGATTACGCTCAAATTTCACAAGAATATCTTAATTTATAAAATTAAGGTTCTGTGAAAAAATCATTACAATCGGATAAAGCATGTAGGTGTTATAAGTCGAAGAATTTTTTTAAAAATCGAAAAAAAATCGTAAAATTGCGTTTTTTATAAGAAAAAATTTCCCGATTACGCTCAAAAACGTGGCAGTTCTAAGTTCAGAGATTTCGAAGGCCTCCATAAAATTTCATCTCAATCGGAGTATCGGTTTACCCGGAATCGTGTTAACAAACACACAAAAATACAAAAAAAAAACATTCCGGATTTTTTTCTCCAGTGTTGTGAAATGGAATCTTCGCTTCGCTCGCTACGCTCATCCAATTAATCATAGGATGAGCGTAGCGAGCGTAGCGAGCGAAGCGAAGATTCCATTTCACTACACTGGAGAAAAAAATCCGGAATGTTTTTTTTTTTTTTTTTTTTTTTTTCTTTCTTTCTTTCTATATTTTTGTCTGTCTGTTAACACGATTCCGGCTAAACCGATACTCCGATTGCGATGAAATTTTATGGAGGCCTTCGAAATCTCTGAACTAAGAACTGCCACGTTTTTGAGCGCAACCGAAAAATTATTTCTCGTGAAAATCGCAATTTTACGATTTTTTTCGATTTTTAAAAAATTTCTTCGACTTATAACTCCTACATGCTTTATCCGATTGTAATGATTTTTTCACAGAACCTTAATTTTATGAATTATTATATTCGTGTAAAATTTGTGCGTAATCGAATAATTATTTCTTATGAAAATTTCAATATTACGATTTTTTCCTTTTTTAAAATTACGATTAATTAAAAAAAAATAAGTTAATTTTTTATTTAATTTGATTTAATTAAAAAAAAATTTCAACAAAGTTCTGATTTTTTCACAGAACAACAGAAAATCCGCAAAACACATGGCAGCTCAATTCATCAATTACGCTCATCCAACAACGCGGCGGGACTTAAGCGTTTTCCTAGTAACTAGAAAAACGCTTAATTCCCGCCGCGTTGTTGGATGAGCGTAATTGGTGCATTGAGCTGCCATGTGTTATGCGGATTTTCTGTTCTGTGAAAAAATCATTACTAAGTTGAAGATTTTTTTTTTATTATTTAATTATTTTAATTAATCGTAATTTTAAAAAAGAAAAAAATCGTAAAATTTCGATTTTCATAAGAAATAATTATTTGATTGTGCTCAAATTTCACACGAATATATCGATTCATAAAATTAAGGTTCTGTTAAAAAATCATTACAATCGGATAAAGCATGTAGGTGTTATAAGTCAAAGAATTGTTTTAAAAAAGAAAAACCACGTAAAATTGCGATTTTCATGAGAAATAATTTTTCGATTGCGCTTAAATTTTCCACGAATATATAAATTCATAAAATAAAGGTCCTGTGAAAAAATCATTACAATCGAACAAAGCGTGTAGGTATTATAAATCGAAGAATTTTTTTCAAAATCGAAAAAAAATCGTAAAATTGCGATTTTTATGAGAATTTTTTTTTTCGATTGCGCTCAAAAACGTGGCAGTTCTAAGTTCAGAGATTTCGAAGGTCTCAATAAAATTTCATCGCAATCGGAGTATCGGTTTAGCCGGAATCGTGCTAACAGACAGACAAAAATACAAAAAAAAAAAAAAAAAAAAAAAACATTCCGGATTTTTTTCTCCAGTGTAGTGAAATGGAATCTTCGCTTCGCTCGCTACGCTCATCCAATCAATCAGAAAATGCGTAGTTATTTGAATTTTTTTCTTCATTTTGACAGATCGTAGCTATATTCTAGAAATTTAAAATTTTATTTTTGTTTATAAAAATAAAAATCATTGATACATATAAAAATTAAAAATAGATGCACTAAATTGTCTAAAAAACTTTCCGAATGCAAATTTGTTGGTACAGTGATTCAAAATTCGAATATTTCCCCCACCTTTTGTGACTTGCAAGGCCCTTTGGGTGTTTTTAAAGACTGCCTCGTAAATAAAAACTAGTATTTATACTCTTTTTGTCTTCATATCGCCCTCTCCTGGGTTTTGGTTTTTATGTTCTGTAATTAATCTAAACCCGCCCCAACATGATGATAACTGGCTCCCATCCTCGATTTCAATTTTGACAGTGACAGGTGTTGTATACATTCTATTTATTTATTGACTTTTTTACAGTTTTTTTCTGATACCGATAGCCACGGGGCGGAAACCGTAGTAAACTTACTGAAGTGCACCGACATTGCACAAATCAAATAAAAATTTTTTTACAGTTGGGTTTTACCTTTGAGTACCCCTTTATTCCAATGGTTTTACTGAAAATTGGATGTCCCAATCACTTATGTCGCAGGTGGCGTTATTGCTAGATTAGGCCCTAAACAAAAAATAACAATAAAGTAGAAATGGGCTTTATTAAAATTAATTTGATCATGGCTTTTATCATTAAACTGCATTTTTAAAAACCCGTACAGTCGATTTTGTAAAACCAACTTACAAAAAGTATTGTTAACTTTTAATAGTCCCCTTTTTACTAAAAAAACTTTACTTTCCAAAACTTTCAACCTAAATTTATATATTTTTTAAGATTGCAATATATAACGCAGTTTTTTGACGCTTGGGAAAGGATACTAAAATATGTGCTCCAACGTTGATTGATAATTTCTACTTTTCCGAACCTTTAATTATGATTAATGATTTATTTTGTTAATTATTTTATTTATTCCCTGTCTGGGCCGGGGTAGAATTTGACTCAGGGTACTCCTGTGCCTATCGTAAGAGACGATAAAAGAGGCAAAATCTATCTCGTGATCAGAGCAGTATATTGGTCCCCCAGACCAGAGGCGAGCTCTGGCAGTCATCATAGTGGATCCCTCCCCATCCCTTCGACGACCTCCCCCACAATGGCACCAAGAACGATGACTACCAGGACTTGAGAACCCTCACCATTTCCTCCCTCTTCCTGTAGGTAGCTGGTTTTGTCCAGCACGTTTCTGTAGTGTCGTCCCCCATGCACAGGGCCTCTAGGCTTTAATGGCATATTGTGATCTAACGGTTGGCGCGCCCCTAAATCAAATAAACTTCTATCTATTTTTGTTATTTGTGATAGAACAACAGCTGACCTCACATCATATATCCAGCAGGTCGTCTGAAGAGGGGAGAGTTGACCATGGACAGATTTTCTACCAAATACATTATAAAAAAAACTTGTGGTATTCATTTCCACATCGTGTTATCCTATACTAACATGGTATGGATTACTTAATACCTAGTGCTTGTGGTAATATATTATTGTTGTGTGATTGTATGATATTATATGTATGGGAAACAGATTCTGAGCTAAATTCCCTGGAAAACGAGATTCGTGAATTAATGTCCCGTATATCCACAACAATAAAAACTCTCTCCGTGATACGAGCTTATCACGAGATCCTGTGGAATGATGCGCAATAGACGGACGTGGCGGTGTAGGTAACAATAATACATATCTGTTGAACATAGACCTTCATAATATTAATATTAATACTCCATGCCCCAATGAATGCTCTAAGCGAAGACTTCTACCTACATGAACCCTGTGCTAGAGTCAGCTGTATTGCTGACCTCTTGCCTTATGTGGGGCCACACTATTAAACAAAATAAATTCGTATTTAGAGTCTACCCACTCAGTCATAATGACTGATTTTCAGTGGGAGACATGAAAGCAAATACTGTAATAGACGCTTCGCTTAATACAGGAAACTGGCCGGTAAAACGGGAGACAAGCGACAGCAGCGCTCCAAGCGTCGCTGGCGTGCTCGCACTACTTGTTTATCTATGCATTGTGCATTGTGCATTGTGCATTGTGTGACATTGTCGTATTTTCGATTTCAGAAGAACCCTGAGCTGAGATGTAAGATCTATGTAATCAAATGTTTTCCTCGGCCCTTGCAAACTGGTTCTAGGCTAGGCCGTAGCCCGTAGGCTAGGGCCATTGAAATATTAAAATACACAAAGCTAGTGCTATAGGTATTATTTCTTTATGATCACTTGGCTAGGTGGCCAGCTTATAATATCTCCATATTATCCCTAATATTCTTCCATTCTTGTGCAGATACAAAGTCCCTAAATATTTTTATATTTTGAATTATTATTACTTAGTAGAGTAATAACCATTAGAGAATGGGGAAGAACTACTATTTTTATTTATATAAATATAAATCTTTTTAGGATTCATTGATTTTTTAATTTCAGGTTTATTATTTTATTTATTTGTTTGTTATTATTTGTTCCATTATTTCTTACTTTTGATTTTATAAAATTTCATTCTTGTTTATATATTTAATTTTAAGTTTATTCTACACGTAAGTTGATCCGTGGGTTATAGTATGTTTATTCTAAATGACTAAATTTGTATTGATTTATTTGCAGTATTTAATTTTATTAATCAAAGTAATTTGGAAGTGGTAGACAGGGGCTCAAGTAAATATATTTTTAGTTTAGTAGTATGATGATTATCTATGAAAGTAAGTTTAATCTTTTTGGGTGAAATTTTAAAATTAACTAGGAAGCTTCGCAAACAATTTTTCAGGCGCGTTGTTGGATGAGCGTAATTTTTTTTTAGCGAAAAAAGGGGTAAAATTGCGATTTTCATGAGAAATTATTTTTCGATTGCGCTTAAATTCCACACCAATATTATATTAATTCATAAAATTAAGGTCCTGTAAAAAAATCATTACAATCGGGTAAAGCATGTAGGTGTTATAAGTCGAAGAAATGTAAAAAAAACGTAAAATTGCGATTTTCATGAGAAATTATTTTTCGATTGCGCTCCAATTTCACACCAATATATTAATTCATTAAGGTAAGGTTCTGTGAAAACATCATTACAATCGGATAAAGCATGTAGGTGTTATAAGTCAAAGAAATGTTTTAAAAATCGAAAAAATCGTAAAATAGCGATTTTTATGAGAAATAATTTTTCAATTGCGCTAAAAAAAAGTGGCAGTTCTTAGTTCAGAGATTTCAAAGGTCTCCAGAAAATGTCATCACAATTGGAGTATCGGTTTAGCCGGAATCGTAGACAGACAAAAAGAAAAAAAGAAAACATTCCGGATTTCTTTCTCCAGTGTATAGTGAAATGGAATCTTCACTTCGCTCGCTACGCTCATGCAATTAATTTGGAATCGTTGGTCTTGTGGTTAGCGTATCTGCTTCCAAAGCAGAAGGTCCAGGGTTCGATTTCCGCTAAAGTTAGAAGTTTTTCTAACTTCTGATTTGGACTTCAGTCCATCAGTTCTTGTGTTAGGAGTTTGTAAACGGTGACTTTGGAGCCGTCCTAGCAACGAAGCACATAATAAATTTCAGAGTTGTTCTGAAACGACCTTGTTGATTCTGGCGTTAATTCGCGGGTGTTCGCACTGTCCATACCACTGATTGCTATATTTCCCATTAAAAATATCGATCTTTGGTTGGTTATCGTCACTCGTCGATTGCGTCGGGGCCTGCAGGGTTGGCTTGGTCGCTTTGATTTAATTCCCCACTGAAAATCAGTTATATAACTGAGTGGGTAGACTCTAAATAGAATGTATTTATTTATTTTTTATTTAATTTCTTAAATAGTTTTTGAAGCTATGAAATTTCCATTTTAAACTAGGATTAGATACCCTTTTATTTTTAATGTTAAATGTGAATACTTGAGTTGTAGTAGTTATGGTCTTGAAACTCAGAGAATTTGTCGTATTTTAGTCCTTTCAGAGGAACCTGTCCCGTAATCGACAGTACACGTTATACCTTACCTTATTTTGTATTCCAGCTTGTATACCTCCGTCCTCAAAATGTCCTATTAGGGTTAATGAATTTTCTTAATTCTTTATAAAGGAATGATGTCAGGTGCCTGCAAAGTCCAAAATAATAGTGGGCAACCCCAAAAATCATAACTTCATCATTGATTATTTCAGCCATAAATATATACCCTTCCGAGTGTGCAAACCATTGGAAAACTATCGAGAAATCGTTAGCCATTGAACTGGCAAACTCCCCAAATTAGAGCATTGTATGTTAGCATTGAGCTACTTCCAAGGATTTCTTTGTGAAGCATGAACTATGCAACAATGATGGTAGGGCTAATTTTTTTCATGGTCAAATTTCTTAGGTGGGCTTACATATTTAAAAGTAAAATCAACTTCCCTCTTTAGAAACTGTTTTTGTCTGTTTTCATGTTTATTTTAATAAATATAATAAATAAATGCTTTTTTCCTTCATGCTATCACCAGCACATCTCATTTTGGCATAAAAAGAGCGATGGTATGTGAATGGTATTTAGTAGACCTACCGCCAACCTAGTTATTTCTGACCTATAATTTTAATGAGTAAATGTATGTATGTATGTATGTATGATAAATGTAAAAAGAAACTAAACTAAATTACAAAAAAAAAACCCACCCAAGTATTGTGAGTTACCTCCTTGCTTGTCATAATGTGAACATAAATGCGTGACATACTAAACGGGCATTTGATTTGAGGTGTTAACTAACAGTTTTCGAAAAACGTTTTGTAAAAAACCTGAAACGTCCCACCTGATACACTGAAACCTGCAAAATGCAGGTGAGAAACAACGTTAACACACGCCAGGATTTGAAACTCGCGGTCAACCAGCACGCCGCGCCACCGGGAGCGCTGACGAGCTTGTCTCCTCTCGACACAATATAAAAGGGGCTGAGTTTCCTGTATAAAGCGAAGCGTCTATTACAGTATTTGATTAAAGCAAAGCGACCAAGCTAACCCTGTAAGCCCCGACGCACTCGACGAGTGAGCGATAACCAACCAAAGATGGATATTTGTAATAGAAAACATATCAATCAGTGGTTTGGACAGTGCGAATACCCGCGGATTAACGCCAGAATCAACAAGGCCGATTCAGAACAACAGCTTTAAATTTATTATGTGCCTCGTTGCTAGGACGGCTCCAAAGTCACCGTTTACAAACACGTTCTTTCCGTCATCAAGAGTCCCACATTGATGAACCAGAAGTCCAAGCAAAGGTCCTAGGATCGCATCTTTCATGCAGTCAAAGTGAGCTTGTATTAAGATGTACAATATGTATGTATACGCGAGTAGTTTATTACGAGTATGTTTTATCACACTTGTTATCAAAAAGTATTTCTTCATTTGTTCTCAAAGATAAACGTGGGCATTAGCTCTAAGATAAATGAATCGCAGAGAGCTAAAACTGCTGACTAACATGATATATTTTCCGTTTTTTTTTGGAATCGCAGATTATTTTTCATATTCATCACTTACACATTTGATTTATCCTTTCTTTAGATGAGCTTGTGGACTAAACAACAAATAAAAAATAACTTTGCGTTTTAAAAAGTATATCCCCATAATTTGGGTTAAAAGGGGGGAGCGGAGCGACTGAGTGTCTCCATTCAACTCGAAGGGGCGCTTATTCGTGATTCTGTGTGTTTGATGTCCCCCTTCTGTACGTCGAAAATCAGCCAAACCGTGAACAGATTGCCTAAAATTTTTAAAACAGCACCCGGGTCGATTTATTGAGAACTGTTAACAAAATCAGCTAGACCCTTGCAAATTACCCTACAATAAAAAAAAATGTTTTTTTTAAAATATCGATAGCTTTTTTTTTTTATACAGCTAATAGGACGGGATATATGTGGCTGGCAGGGCCCTAGTGGTACTTTTAGCCTCCCCGGGGGGGTTTTTGGGGTTAATCCCGCGTTAGTTTGTATTTTTTTTTTACATTTTTACACCCACACATTATTTTTAGGGGTGTTTAAGGGGAAATATAAATTAGGTGATTTTTTTTTTATCTTGGAAATTTTTTAATGTTTTCATGCAAAATCTTTTGAACACGATTCACTTTTTTAAAATTTCAATTTTAAAACTAGGGAACGCCAAAGTCGTTAAAACGAGTGATTTGCCAAGTTTTTGAGTACCTGGAACATCCCTTTTCTACCTATACCTAAGGCTGGATCTACCCAGTATGGGGCCCCCCCAGTAGGGGGCGGTGATAGGGGTACTATACCTGGCTCCCCTCACTCGTTTATCAACGACTTTGGCGTTTCCTAGTTAATCATGAGGGGAAGTGGAAAGGGAAATTTTCGGTAAGCTCAATATTGTTTTTGTTTTTATAGGTTTTTATTTATATGGAATGAAAAAAATGAAAATTGTAAAAAATTAAGAGTCCCCGGGCCTACAAAGGTCTCTAGCTCGTCTTATTCAAGATACTACTTCATCTTGGCAGTAATATAATAAACCTTCCTGCTTTTTGATGGTAAATGTTTTTTCCCTTAAATGTCTCATACTTTTCGCTGAGCATAAATTTTAGAAAATTAGTTTTGTGTATGACGAATGCGTACAGCGGGCTGCCTGACGTCACATTGCAGCGTACCGTGGTGCTGAAACCCTACCCGAAAACCCAAATACTGCTTAGAACCAACTTTAGAGCCCTTGAACGCTACTTGGCCCGGGTTTGCTGTGGGTGTACAGGGGCTGCCTCAGTCACATTGCGGCGTACCTACGGTGCTGCGACCTAGCTCGATAACCATACTCGTTATGAATCCAACATCTTAGACCCTTGAACGCCTTGGCCGGTGGGGTGTGGGTTAAGGGGGCTGCCTCACCCCACATTGCGGCCTCCGAAAACGGTCTGCGACCTAGCGTCGATAACCAAACGCTTTGTGAACCAACACTTACGAGCCCTTGGGGGAGCTACGAGAGCCTTGGGGGGGGGTGTAACGAGTGCGCAGTCACATTGCAGGCTCCGTGGGTGCTGCGACCTTGGTAAAACCCAACATTTCGGGAATCCAACCTTAGAGCCCTTAGCGTGGAGACCCCTACTTGGGGTGTGGGTTCAGCGACTGCCTGCACGTCCTTAGGCGTACCGGGGAAAAGGGGGGACCTAGCGCGTGGCCTTGGTCTTGTGGGGCTCTTGGTCTTGTTGGTCTCTTGGTCTTGTTGGGGCTCGGGCGGTGTGGCTCTTGGCTTTTGTTGCGTATCTGTTCCCAATGCAAAAGGCCGGGGGTTCGATTCCCTCAAAGTCAATTTTTTTTAACTTCTATTGGATTTAAGCCCATCATTCTTGTCTTTGGGTTTTTTAACGGTGACTTTGAGCCGTCTAGCAAAGAAACACTAATAAATTCAGAGTTTCTGAATCGCCTTTTTTATTCTGGCGTTGATTCGCGGGGGTTCGCACTGTCCATACCACTATTCTATATTTTCCCTTTAAAAAAAATCGTCTTTGGTTGGTTATCCTCACTCCGTTCGTCGGGCCCACAGGGTTTCTTGGTCGCTTTGATTTTAAAGTCCCCCACTGAAATCATTATATAAATGAGTGGGTAACTCTAAATAAAAATTTATTTAAATTTATTTATTTTTTTAAACCACACTGCGTTGTAAACCCAAAATCTTACGCCCCTTTAAACGCGAAAAAATCCACGGGGAAAATGGAATGCGGCCCCCGCACATATCTACACAAAAGTAGTAAACTCTAAACGTTTTCAAAATACACTCTGGATGCTTTTGTCTGGCGTAATTTATTAATACTGAGTTCGTGTCTGGCTGTGCTGGCGGTCTCCCGCGAGTCCATTGCAAAACAGGAAAAACCCAAAATGCCGGGGTGGATTTTCCCCGACTTTTTAACCGACTATACTGCGGTCATCGTCGATATCATCTATTTCTAAGTCCATATTTAAAGGCGTATTTAACCCCTAAAATCAAAAAATATATTTCATTCAGGGGTAACCCTTGTAAGAATTTAGCAAATTAAAGAAAAATTATTTGGGGCCCCCTGACCTCCCCAAAAAATGCGTTTTTCTTTTTTTTTAATCTGTCAAGCTTAAAAAAATCTCCTGTAATTTTCATCTTTACACGGGAAAAACAAGAAAACCCCTATCAAATTTTTACTGCATCTTTTCTTCTAGAATTATACTACGAGTGACATTGAAGGGAAGTTTTTGTTTTCATTATTTCAGAATAATCATCGTTTTTCTCAAATTTTGTGGGTTTTTTTTACAAACTGTCCCCAAAAAACACCCGTGTTTTTAAACTGGATTTTTAGCATTCAAAGGTTTTCAGAAAAAGTATTTTTCATCATAAGGGTTTTTTGAGTTTTAGGGGGTGTGGTGGCAAACACATTTAAATTCTTTAATATCTTTATAGGAATTTAAACATTTTGATTTGTGTTACGTCTCATCCCCTGTCAAACCCTTTACGACAAGCTTTGGGTTAAAAACTCATTTAATAATCATTTTTTTAATTTTTAGGGTAAAATTTTTTTTTGAAAATTTTTGGTTTACAAAATTTTTTAAAAAATTTTTTTTTTTTGCGTAAAAAACAAAATTGTTTTTTAAAAAAAAACCAAAAAATTTTTTTTATTTTTAAAAAAATTTTTTTTTTTTTTTTTTTTTTTTTTTTTTTTTTTTTTTTTTTTTTTTTTTTTTTTTTTTTTTTTTTTTTTTTTAAAAAAAAAAAAAAAAAAAAAAAAAAAAAAAAAAAAAAAAAAAAAAAAAAAAAAAAAAAAAAAAAAAAAAAAAAAAAAAAAAAAAAAAAAAAAAAAAAAAAAAAAAAAAAAAAAAAAATGGACCAGGGGAAAAATTTTTTGGGTAAAAAAGTTGGTTTTTTTTAAATAATCCCAAATTTTTATAATAGGCAGAAAGTGCCTTCAATGTGGCGTTCAGATGTCTTAATAAAGAACCAAACAAGAAGAGTTTCGACGAGATGGTTTTGTATAAATTTGTTTTTTTCCCCCCTCAAAAGTGTACATAAAATTTACTGACAAATTTTTTTAATCATATTCGATAAAGAACCACAAAATAAAAAATGATGTTGCTGCTAATGGTTTAGCGAATTCCAAAAGGAATAAAGCTTGGACATCTCAATATACGTAAGTTGGATAAGTACATAGATCAGTTAGAGTTATTCTTGACACGTAAATTTTGATATTTTTGCTTCTGTGAAACTATCAATGAGTCTGTTCCAGAGGTTTTTATTTCTATTGACAATTATAAATGCTAAGATTTGATCGTGAAAGGGTAGGGGGGGGTTATTTTATTTTATTGCTGAAATTCATGTCAAGTGAGTCGGTTAAATTAAATTTCCGATGATTTGGTTGCAGTCATTTAAATTCTGGCTTCCAAATGTAAAGCCAATGATTTTTACAGAGTTTATAAAGCCCCACACGTAAAGTTAGAAGAATTTTCAGTTGTTTTGATAGTTTAGTAAAAAATTTAAAAATGGGAACTAATGTTTTTTTTTTTCTGGGTGATTTCAACATTGTTTGAGTAAGAAGACATTACCAAAAATAATTTAAAAATTCTTACAAATCACATGGGGTACAATTGAAAAGTCTGTTAAGGTTAAATAATAGGTCAGCTTCTTTAATTGATCATGTTTATGAAAATTTCACAATGAAAATTTATTCAGTCAGGTATATAAGTGTAGTTTAAAGTGATATGAATTAATTTATTGTGTTCGTAAGTTTAATAAGAAAAAATTTCTTCCAAATTTGTTTACAAAAAAATTATAAAAATGTTGTTGGAACCAAGTAATAAAGAATCTTAATGGCCCCATTGACAAATTGGTATGGCAGTAAGTGCAGATGAAAAATTAAAAAATGTTTGTTAAAGTTCGTAGAACCTCTAATAAACATGCACCCCCCTTAAATTAAGAATTAAAGGTAAGCCAGCCCCAGGGTTAACAGCAAAATTTAGGAAATCCTGCTGGGAGAGACCCTTGCGCAAAGAATTTAAAATTTTTTAGAAGGCAGTCAACTGGGAGGAATACAAGAAAGTTAAAAATAAGGTAAATAATCGATTCGTTTTTCTAAGCGTGAGCATTTTTCTTTTTTTTGAAAATTTATTTTTCAAAATCTTTTGGTCTTTTTATAATAAGTTGACAGGAAACAAAAAAAAAAAGAGTGTACATAGCCTTTTGA
Source organism: Sweltsa coloradensis (assembly GCA_024449915.1). Classification (NCBI taxonomy): domain Eukaryota; kingdom Metazoa; phylum Arthropoda; class Insecta; order Plecoptera; family Chloroperlidae; genus Sweltsa; species Sweltsa coloradensis. The sequence continues at coordinate 68,408 of JAMZAV010002644.1, forward strand.
CAGAGAAGGGGGTATCCTACACGTCTAATCCAGATATGTGCTGTTTGTTACAAAAAATTTTTGTTGTGAACGATGTGTTTTTTTCAAATGAAATTGGTAAGTTTAAAGTTTTAAAATAAGGAACAAGAATTTTCCCGCATACAAAAGTAACAAAGAAGAAGTCTTTCGAAATTAAAACCCCTTAAAATTAAAGCTCTGAAACAATTAAAAGGATTCCATGCATGTATTTAAGAATGCGCATAAATAGTGGGATTTTCGTATCTAATTTCCCATTTCTTTCTTTAGGTGACCCCCAACCAGCTAAAATTGGGGCAAGGGTAACGCCTATTTATAAGGGAAAAGGAAAAAGAGTAATGGAATTCTTATCGCCTATATCAACTCTTCCAATTGTAGGAAAATTTTATTGAAAATATTTTACACAAAGGTTATTACATGAATGGATGCATCTAAAGGGTTTTAATGCAAACCGCGGGGTTTCAGGAAAGGTAGGTCAAGCAAAGTGCCCTTCTGCTTTTTAAAATTTTTATCAAAAAGGGGTTTTAAAAACGAAGGGTAAGGTTGAGCTGTCTTTGTTGATCTTAAAAAGCATTTGATTCAGTCCTTTTTTTTACCTTTTTTAAAAAAAAATTAAAACCCAGGTTTTAACGTAATCCTTATTTGTTTAAATTTTTTGGCGGATTATTTTTTTAGAAAAATGTTTATAAAACTTGCAAAATATAGTTTTAAAAAATTCATAATTTGTGGTTACCCCAAGGATAAAAAAATTAGGACCACTGTTTTTTTCTTTTTATAGATGTATATCTACTATAAGGAGGCATCAAATTTTTCTTTTTGCTGATGACTTGGCTTTTATTTAGAAGGTGTGGATGTGAAAAGATCGTAAGACGTCTTCAAGAAGTTCTAAAGAGGATGGATATTGGTTTAAAACCGGAAATTGAAATTAATTTTTAGAAAACAAATTTTATGATTTTCATAAGGCTAATGATAGAAGCATGAAAATATTCATTTTCTTAAAATTTTAAAGGTAAGTAATTTCTAGAGTGAGAATTTAAATATCTTGGAGTTTTCTTAGATTGTAATTTAAATTTTAAGAAACATTATGAATTGGGGTGTAAAAAGTATCATCAGCAAATTTAAAAATAAATAGAATGAAAAAGGGTTTTTTTAAAGAGGAATGTTGGGTTACTTGTAGAATTCTATTTCCTCTGTTATTGATTATTCTTAGGGTTTGGGCAGTAAGACCTTCTACTGATATGTTGTACCCGAAGAGAATTGACCATCTGTTTTTTTTCATTTCCCTTGAACCAAGATTTGCAGTCGATTGTTTCCGATTGAGGAAGGATGAAGTATAGCGTCTGGTAAAAAAAATACAAATATTGAAAGGTATGTTTTTAGGTATTCTACCCAATTTTTAAAAATTTTTGATCGTGATAGAAAAATTTTATTTATAAAACCCTTGGGAAATTCCTAGATTAAAATTCTGAAGCATTTAGAAAGTCTTTTTTTGTACAGAGGCGTACCCCATTGGAAATTTAATTTTTTATGATATTAAACCAGTTTACTGATCTAGGATTGTAAATTTAAAAGTAAAAAATTTAAGCAATGATAATAATCAAAGAGCAAAAAAATTTTTTTTACTATTTATTTGTAAGTTTTTTGTCTGTGTTTTTGTGTAATGTTAATTTTCCTTCATAAGCTTTATAATTGATTTTGCTTTCTCTTTGTTTGTTCATTATTTCTTTGATTATGATAAAACAATGTATTTTCACTATATTTTTTGCCCCAATTGTCTGGTTGCCGCCCAAGATGGGCTTGCAACTTGATTTAGGTGTCCTGTATCATTGCTGTGATCTTTGACATGAAATTTTTTTTAAAAATTATATTCTGATATAATTATATATTGAGTCAAGATTTTAACACAAAAAAGAGATTGAACCCGAATAAAAATTTCGGCGGTGGTTTTTTTCCGCAAAGTTTGATTATACTCCCTGATTTGCTGTTCCTGATTTTGGCAAACCTCATATCTTTGATGGGATCGTCTAATAAAACATTTTTTTTTTTTTATTGTTTTTTTTCCTTTTTTAATTTTTTTTTTTTTTTTTTTTTTCTTTTTTTTTCTTTTCTTTCTTTCTTTTCATTCTCCACCCCTTTTTTTTATTTGTTCATTCATTGAATGCATTATATCCTTCATTTTGGTTACCAAAAATTTTTTGTGTTAAATCATTGTTGTTGTAATGCTCTATTTCAAATATTTTTCGAAAATGTAAATTTTTTGTTGTTTCTGCATCTATGTAATTAGATTTATTTAGTTTCCTCCTTTTTAAATCATTTTTTTTAAATGAATGGATAGACTTAAAATAAATAAATAAAAAAATAAAATTGTCAAAATGACTTTTGGTCCATCCCGGCAAAAAATTCCCATAAGAAAAAAACATAGGGACGACTTTATGCCCCGTGAACCCCGGGGGATTTTTGATCCCAAAAAAAAAGGCATTTTTGACGTAGTCGCAGCCTTTTCTGTAAAATTTTCTATATTTTGTTTTTTTAATTGGGGAAGTAGTTGGTCAAATTGCTGATTACCAAGTGGGGGGTGATTTTGGAAAGCATATTTTTACGTGTTTTTGGGGGATATTTGGGGGAAAGTTTAAAAAACACGATGTTTAACGGGGCTTTTTGATTGGTACTATGCTCTAGTATCTATGTGGACCAAAAAAAAGCAGGGTTTAAAGCCGATTTAGGAAAATTTTCCAAAAAAGCAATTTCGCCAAATTTTTGGATCAAAAAAAAAAAAAATTCGTGTTAAATCACATTCAAGATTAATTTTTTAAACGGGCTTAAGTGTAGTATTTGCTTAGTCACTGTTAAAAATTTTTTGGGGTTTTTTTGCCCTTTAAGCGGCGTTTTTTGATTGCCCAAAAAATTTGTCCCGTTTTTTTTTTGATTTTCTGTGTTCGGGACCCCCAATTTTCCGCGAATCCCTTTTTTTAAAAATTTTAAAAAATTTAAAAATTACATTAAAGTTAACGAAATTTTTTTAAAAAAAGGGAAAAAAACGGGGGGCCAAATTTTGAAATTTCCTAGAATATTTAAATTTTTATTTTACAAATATATTTCATAAATTTTTTTTAAAAAATTCTTACATGGAAAGTTTTTATGTTTATAGTTTTAAAGGCTTGTTAAAGGGACCTGAACTTCGATCTGGGAAAAAATTTTTTGTGGCCAAATTTCAAAATTCAAATTCATTTAAAAATAAAATTTTTTTTTGAAAAAACCTCATTAAAATTTTTAAATAGATTTTATTTTATAAGTTGGGGGAAAATTATTTTAAAAAAAAATTCCGGGAAAAAATGCCCCATTCTGGATATTCCATGGTTTAAAAACGGGGCGTTTTATTTTTATTTGATTAAAAATTTTTCCAAAAAATTTCAATCCAATGGGGGATTTTACCAAAAAAAAAAAGGTAACCCACATTTACCCCAAACCGGGAAATTAAACAAAAAAACTCCCCCGGGGCCGAAGTGAAAAAAAAAAAAATTTGCTTGGGGTGCTTACCGGGTCGTTTTCCCCGCCAATACGTTTTCCCTTTATATTTTATCACCTTTATGGCGCCCCGTGAAATGTAAAAAAAATCTTTAGGAATTCTTTTTATAACTAAAATATTAGGGCCGGTTGCACCAAGTTCAGCTCACGAGTTTAAACTCCGCGAGGCTCTTTGAACGAGAGCGCGCGTTTCACCACTTGCTAATCTCGAGTCACCGCTATCTAATCTCGATTCTACTGAACGACCAAAATTACGCGTTCACTGGTGATCCCGTGCGTTGAACGAGAGAAAACCAACATGGCCGGGTTTTTTCTGTCAAATTGATTTGAGTGAAGATTTATTAGTTTTAAAACTAATCATTCATTTTTTAGATACCACTTGACGATAATGAAAGTAATGGCGGTAACGTTTCTGATGTGGAATTCCCATCGGACGATGACGAGGATATAGGGTTTATTTTATGCAAAGGCAACAAAACGTCCCCGGTCATCAAGGTCGACGCAAATATTTCGATAGTTTTTCAACACGATTTTGCTTATTCGGTTCGAGAGTATTAAAACGCAAAGAACATTAATTATAGTTCTTTAAATGACGATGAGTAGGCCTAGGCCCCTGCCATAGAAATAAAAGCCCATGCCCTAGGCCTAGGCTAGGGCCTACTAGCCTAGCCTAGAGCATAGGCTAGGGCCGAGGCCTAAACCTTTGGTGGGGGAGGCCAGCACTAGGCAGCTAACCTAGGCCCCTACCCATATTTTGATAGGCGTTGCCCCACCTAGCTAGGTTTTTAAACTTGCAAGATGGGTGCCGGCCTTTGGGCCCCAGCCGTTTGTGAGGGGCCAAAGCCAAGGATTTCTAGGCTGGAATTACCTTGAAAAATACCTTAAAAGGGCTTGGGGTACTCGTGGGTAGGGGTAGGAAATTTATTTAGTTGGCCAGCCTAGGAAAAAAAAATTTTAAAATTTTTTTTTCAGGCTTCCATGCGCTTCCCCCTTTTTTAAAAAGGAACACACTCTGCCTGTGGTAGGCTAAAAGGTTTTTTTTTAAAACTTTTTGACAAATAGTGGGCCTAATTCGTCTTGAGCAAGTGTCTTTTATTATAGGATGAAAACCTTATTGACCCCACAAAAAAAACCCCCCCCCCCCCAAAAAAAGGGGGGAAATTTAAAAGGGGGGTAGGCACACCCCCTTTTTTTAAAGGTAATAAATTTCCGGTTGGGGTATTGGGGGCCCGGGGTTTTGGCCCGGGTATACCCCCCATCAAAAGGGGAAATAGGGCCCCTCATGAATGTAAAGTGCTTTATCGAATGGAAATAAAACCTTCTACCCTACTACTTTCATTTCCAACCTTTGTAGTTTTACCGGATATATCTATGGATTAAATTTAGGAACGCACAAATGTTCCCTACCTGAAGTAATGAACTTTGGTTGGGGAACTATTTCTCCTTGGTAACTGGAGGGTTTCTGTCTCCTTCAGATGCCTAGGTGGGCTGTGAGTAGATATACCGGAAACTACTAAACCCTATGGGGATTTGGGATCATTTGTAATAAAAATTTGGGCAAAAAAAAAAAAAAATTGAAAAATTTGCATTTGTAATAAAATTTTATGCTATAGGGCTTACTTATTATTTAGCAAGGCCAAGGGACATTAAAAAGATGAGAATGAAAGAGATTTATCGTAGTTAAAAAGTCACGCATGCAGGATTATACATTGGGGCACCGCTGCAATTGCTGTTCTACGACCATTTTTTCATTAACCTCCAAAAGATCCAGTGGGTTGAAAATTTTCCAAAGGAATTTGAATTTGAAATGTGGTTATCGGTTTCCTCTCATTGAACTTAAGAAAAGAATCTGAAGATTCCCGTTGTGATTTGAAAATCTTTTTATTAACTAATACCTAGAAAAAATAAAAAAAAATTTAAATCAAAATAAATAAAAAAGTTTTCTATATTTAAAGAGGTCTCGTATTGTATTTTTATTTTTTTATGTTTAAATTTTTTTTATTTATTGTTTTAAAACACATTGATGTGTTATGGTTGCTAAAAGAGGGGAAAACCCCATTTACATTTTTGTGTTTTGCAACCTACTCAAAATTATTTCAATACATTTTTAATTAAATTAAAAATTTAAAAACACATTATACAATAATAGAAAAATGTATTTTAAGCCTATAATAGAATAAAGAATACCCGCTGAAATAATACAACCCCGATTGCTTCTGCTGAATACAACTTTAAAAATAAGTGGGGCATGGGGCCCACTAATTCTTTTTGTCCAAACTTAAAACCCAAAAAAAATTTAAATTTAATTAAAAGCCTTTTTTAACTTTTCAAGGGTTTTATTAGGAACCAAAAATTCCCCTTTCCCCTTTGATATTAAACATAAACGTCAAAAATAAATAAATAAATAAATAAATAATCATAAACGTAATCATGTTTTTTAAATTATTATTTGTCAATAACAATAATTAGACATATGCCATTGTGTTCTAAATAATATAATTGTGCTGGTTGATTCGTTGTGCAGAAAACATCTCAATTTCCAAGCATCAGCGGTTGTCACTTATCACTCTTATCAGTGCTTGATAGTAAAGTCTGTACAATAGAGGTCCTAGTCAAATATTAGGCAATTGTAAACAGTTTACCATTTTGCTTTTTGGGGCGGCCGCCTCTAATTTCTAGGACTAGGATGTGACATGATAAGCTCACATAATCAATCAAATAAAGCTCACTTTTAGACCAGACTTAAAAATAATATGATGGTTGGGAAAATATTTTAATAGTGTTGTGTGGATCTTATCCCATATCAAGAATTATAGCATTGCATGCCGTCTTACCTATTTTATTTATATATTCAGAGTCATTGTCATATTATGCGTTGTCAAGCGGATTGGCTGTACTGGGTATCAACTCTAATATATTTTCCTCAATGGGGCCTACAGTCGCTATTTGGGCCAAGTTGCCTACTGAAAAATGAAAATAAAATTAATACTAGAATACATTTTTTGTGGAAGCATAGGGCCTTACAAGTTTTCGTTTTTCGTTTGTGTTAAATTAAATATAATACCAAGTGGGCCATACATATTGTAAAACATACGCGCTTTGCACCTCCCCCCCCCCCTCCCCCTAACCTACGATTTCCCACAAAACATTGTAAAATGCTTTTGGACTCTCCCAACCGAACAGTGCCAATGAGGGCCTCGGCCAAGGCCTAACCCATAGGTTTTATGATCGGATAAACTATTGCAGGCCTAACATAAATAGGCTTTCCCCATTGGAAATAATAAACGTCAAAATAACAAAAGTATACCTAGTCTAGTCTAAATTGAAAACCGGAAATCGTAGGCCTTGCTGGCCTAAAGGCGTAAACATTACAGGAAGGAAGTAAAACAAACCAAGCAGTAGGCCTACCATAATATTATTGGATTGGTGACTTTCAACATTGATAAAAGGAGGGTACCCTTTAACTAATTAAAGCAAACTTAGACCTACCTGTTCTAATGAATTCCACCTTTTCATCTCCCACTGCTTTCCTAGCTATTTTCTTTTCATTATCGTAGCAAGTGTCTTTGAAATAGCCCGCGAATTTTTCAACCAATCTCGTTGCTCGTTAAAAAGGCGCAATCCGAACAGTGCCAAAACTCAAACGAACTTGTTTTTGAACTCGATTTCAGTTGATCTCGTGTGGTGGAACCGACGGCTTGAACCAGCCCCGTGATCTCGAGATTTTTGAACCTAAAGATCAATGAATCGATTTCAGCGCATGTTGGTGAAACCCGGCCCTAACTTTTTATATTGATATTTTGCATTCCGCTGCATGCTTTTTTGTTTTAAGTAGATAGTAAAAGGGGAAATGTTAGTGCGGTGTGTGATAAGCGTTTTATCTCGTTTTAAAATCTAACTAGTAGGAAATACCCTGCCCCCAGTGATTGACCCTTCGCAATCAGACGTGGAGTGATCGGAGTTTGTGTCAACCCCGGTGTCTAGCTCGCTGGGCATTGAGTCTTAATGTCTTTAGAGATCCGACGCCACTGGGCCGCTTGTCTCCCATGATTTACCCCCCGAAAATAATAATAATATCTAACCCGCTAGAATATTTACTGTTTACAATGAAACCTCAAACACAATGCGTTTATTAATTGTTTTAACCACAAGTAACAATTTTATACTAGCGGACGGGTGTTTCTTCGGCCCCTAGGTAGTGACATATACTCCCCCAAACATATTGTGACTTTTTCGATGGTAGTTTTTTCTCGATTTGGTCAGTGGGGAAACACTCCCGTGGGTAATTGTGTAAAAAAGGGAAACGCCAAAGTCGTTGATAGCGATGATGACCCCATGTTTGAGTACCCGGGAAACCCCTTTTTCCTCCCCTATCCCTAAGACTAAATCCCCAGTAAGGGGAACACCCCTTTTCCCCCCCCCTATACCTAAGACTGAATCCACCCCCGTAAGGGGAATGAACCGGGTATTCAACACATGGCCACTCACTCGTCCATCAACGATTTTGGGTTTTCCCCAAAGTCTGTTGGCTAAGGCCCCCTTTCCCCGGAAGGGGAGACCGGGGTTCAATCCCCTGGTCATAAGATTTTGTATTTTATGGTTGTTTTTTTTAAAAAATTTTAAAAACATTTTTTAAAAATGCATATAAATGAATGCAGTTAAGTTTACATCAACTGGCAATACTAGGGAAAAACATACCCAGTACAAAATACAAGTAAAGTTTGCAAGGTTTACTCAACTCCCAGGGGAATTTTGGGGGAGTCCCTTTGAACATGCAATTTTTGATAGCCCTAGTTTGTCATGCATAAAAAAAAACTGCCACGCCATGCCACTGCTCCTTTGCAAACCCAGTAACAAGAGACGTTATTTTTTCAAAAAAAAACATTGTCGTCCCAATGTGGCCTTTTTTTAATTTATTATTTCTTGTAGGTTTAAATCGAATGGATTGTGTATTTTTTAGCGTGATAAGTTAAAATGGTCACGGATGTCGTTTTAAAAATTTTGCTCTTCATTGGGGGTTCGGCCGTATGAGCCCCGGACAAACAGACAGACAAAAAACAAAAGAATTAATCACGACAAGGGCCCCATAGATAGCGTTAAAATCCTTATTCGCTTCGTCACTCGTCACAAAAGTTTGAGGTATTTTTTGCATTTGAAAGAGCCCTTTAAAACTATTGTTTTTGGTAGTCAAAGCAAAAACCGTTTCTATTGTGATAGACTAGACACTTTTTTTTTATAAGGGTTTTAAGAGGTAAATTAAAGGCATAGTAAGTTAGACACTTTGTGACGGGGCCTCATGGCCCTTTTCTAACTTTCTATGAAATTGTTCGATTATTTGTACAATTTCTAAAATAAATAATAATAAATAATTACCTCAACCCTACAATTTACAGACAGTTTCTTGTGACTGTGTGGATTCACAACAACTCATTTTTTAAAAGTAAAATAGTATATTTTGTACAATCCGTCAAAACGTGAAATAAGCAATTAGAACACACCAATAAGATACATTTATGCAACTTTATTAGCATGCAACGCGACAGACAATTTCATTTTGAGTTTGAACAGTTTTTTTAACATAGGGTAATTTTTCCCTCAGTAAATTTTGTCTAGTGACTATTTTAATTGAAGAATCAACTATTTCTCTTGAAAGTGCCGTTTTATCGTCATACCACGCTCGAGTACCGGTAGTTAATGTTTTTCAATGTGCGGCACAGTCTGAATCTTCTTATCTCGGTTGCCTATCTTCCCTCCTTGCTTCTCGGTCTGTTCTCTTCTCAGCATCTCCAGTTGCTCTGTAGTCTGCAACAAGAATCACGCAGTTTACAACACTCTCAAATGTTTAGATACCACTCCACTTTCATGACAGTCCAAGTTTTAACTCAGCCAGTAAGTCCTTTGTATGAAATTGCTAACCACCTGTAAGTGTAGGATTGATCCAAATTGTTTTGGGAAATTTGGCATGATCAATTGATTACCTAGACCTAGTTTATACTCATAATACAAACTAGGAATAGCTAGCTGCCTATACAGGGTGAGAGGATGAGAGCGAACAAATGGACAGATAAAAACGAGGCACACAAAAACTCAGTATGACTGTGTGTTCCTAAATCATTATTAACTAAGGAAACGCCAAAGTCGTTGTTAGACGAGTGAGTGAGCCATGTGTTGAGTACCCGGTATAACATTCCTTTTCTTCCCCATACCTTAGCCTAACCTATCATAGGCTAGACTCTAGAGTGGAGCATTATGGCCTTACAGTTGATGCGCCCTTATACCAACTACAATTAAAACCCCTATTATTAATACCAATACCTAATTATCAATTTTAAATGCAAAAACGTCTAGTTGGCTAAGGCGCCATTATACCCAAAATGTGGGAGACCTGGGTTCAAACCCCCGGTCGGAAAAGATTTTTTTATTTCTGGATTGTATTTAAAAAATTATAAAACATGTTTTGATATGCATACAATACTATGGAAAACATAGCCAGCCAGTACGAAATACGAGTAAAAATTGCAAGGTTTACTCAATGTCCCAGCAGAATTTAGGGGAACCTTGGTCGTTCCATATTCGATATACCTTGGTCACTGCTATGCATGTAATCACGGCCTACCAAAAATTATTTGATAAAAATGACTTCTTCAAGAAAAACATAAATAAAATGAATGCCTCCCCGGAATAACGTTGCAACCAACATTTTTCAAATTGTTCAGGAGAGTGATATTAGTGTATAATATCATTATAAATGAACAAATGACATGCAATATATTATGTATTCATTTATTATTACTAAGTAACATATAATTTATGTTTTTGTCATTTCCAATGATATGGATTTGTGAAATATCAATTGATAATGGTACGAGTTGGTGGAAAAAGGTTGCATATGCATAAAAATACATAGTAACCATGGCAGTTTCAGGCAACATGCTTTACACTTTAATGATAAGTAGGACTATATACTAGGTCTATACATGTTCTAATACACTGTAAACTGTCTATGTGGGAAGAGTACCTATAACATTACGCAAATAAAATCAATCAATCAATCAATCAATCATCAAACAAATTATAGTATGGTAGCCTAGGCTAATATAATAGTATAGAATATAGATACTAGTTAATAGTATATGCTTAGGCCTAAAGATAAAAATTTAGGCCCCTATAGCGAGTAAGTCCTTAGAAATAACATTTTATAAAGTTTATTTGAGGTAATGTTCCATGTAAACAATGCATATGCAACGTTTTTCCACTTTTTAAGTTTGGGTCCGGTTTGGCAAGCCTCTGCGTTCCTTTTCGGTGTAAGTGGGCCAAACCTCTATCCTTTAATATCTTCCTCTTAATGTCCTTCCATTCTAAGTAGTTTGTCTAACGTTTTTAGTCTTTAATTAGATAGTTTAGAGAAGCCGGGCTGATTTTTACGCCGAGTTTGTCCGCCATGTTTTCTGTGTATGTAACGTTTTTCCACGGAGCACAAACTTGAGAAGGCTGTATGAAGGGTGAAAGTTCAAGATTTTTTCCACAGATGGTAGCACATGATCGGCCAATGCATAAGCAACGTTTTTCCATGAAAAGGTCGATTTGACTGAATTTGTTGGTTGCAACGTTATTCGGGGGTGGCATTCCATTGTTGATAAATGAAACCTGCATATTTCAAGCATATTTTTCAATTTATTATTTCTTGTGGGTTTAAATCGAAATGGATTGCGCTCATTTTGTTAGCAGTTCTAAGTTACCTGGTCGCGGATGTCTGTTTAAAATTTCAGCTCGATCTATTTGGCCGTTTGGCCGTATGAGCCCGGACAAACAGACAAACAGATAAACAGATAAACAGACAAACAGAATTAATCACGACAAGGCCCGATCGAGTAGCGTTATAAAATCCTCATTCGCTTCGCTCACTCGTCTGATTATATTTTAAGTTTCTATTGTGTGTTGTGAACAATTTATTGCACCGCTGTGACATTGTAAGATTATAAATTGAATTTGTTGTTAGTTTGCTTTCAGCTATAGTACGAGTATGCTAATAATTGGATGAGCGCAGCCAAGACTTTAATTTCTCTACCCTGGGTAAAATAGCTGTTTTTTGTTTTTGTATGTTTGTGCTTTAGGCCTTCATCAACTTTAATATTTGTGTGTAATATTCCGCGAAACTGAAGGCGAGCTCTGGCGGTCGTCGTCGGGGACCTCTCTTCCTTCCCTTGACGACCTCCGCGACGACGTCGACGACAGTGACAACACGAACGATGACAAAGACGACCACGAAGTAGGCCTACCCCACCCGTCCCCGGTGGCTGGTGGCCCCTAGGTTAGAGTGCCTCAGTTGGCGCCCTCTTAACCACCCCTACAGCCCCCCCCAGACTCACCTTCTTGCGGAAGTACACCGCCTCCTTGGCGGCCCCTGCTTCTGCCAGGCTCCCCTTGGAGTTGTGCTCAACGCGCACTGGTGAGTGTGCACTGTTACCAGCGGCCGAGGGAGTGTCAAGGATATCGGCCAACCTCTTACCCTTGGACGAGTCACTGTGTCTCAGGCTGTAACCAGAGAATGGGTTACCAGAGCTAGGCATATTATTGGCATGCTGTCCTTTACCATCTTTAAAATATCCTAGTAGGCCTATTCTAGTTTAGACGGTTATCATGGGCCATTTTAATTACTTATTTACCTATATATTTGTTATTTATATAGGCCTATTCTATTTTGAGCATTTCTTCGGGTGTAGGAAGTTGCGTGATAGATAATGAATTTCAACCTGTGTGGAGTTTGTTCGATCATAGAGACTTTGGTACTCTTTCGGTTGGTATGGCCAAAGTTTGGTCATACCAACCGAACCAACCAACCACCCACCCACCAACCAAACTGAACCGAGAAGTTTAACTTCTTTTGACAATGTTTTAGGGGAAACGCCTGGGCTTTTCACAAACAACAGTGTTTAGAACTTATAGCATAGTAAAATACGATAGCAAAATACATTTGAAAACACCAATGGATCTCTCTAGGCCAAAATGGCCAATGGCATGCTCATTCCTAGCCCGATATCACTCAACGCGCAAACTATAGCTATTTAAACTTTGGTTTACCGTAAAAATTGCTGCGAAGTCCTCAAAACAAGTCTTCTGATTAAAAGAGATGCCATTTTAGTTGAAAAAATTTTATTTTGGAGACAAACTTCGAGAAATTGCTTTGTTATGATAATATTCGAAATAAAAGGCAACCTACAATGAAAATATCTTACCAATACCACCGCCGACTAAACTGAAACCATATAAATGTCCAAGGTCCTCTAGATCTCACAAGATCCTTCTCGCCATCGCTAGGAGAATATTATAACACACACATAACAAAAACTTGTAGAAATACAGCCAAACCTTACACACTCAAAAGGAATGAGATCTAAAAAAGGGCCAAGCTCATCTGCCCTTCCACATTTGCGCATTCTTAATTCAAAATAATTTTATTTATTTATTTAGGGTTTCTTTAAAGCATAGCTTTACATAAATTTTGTAAAATATTACATTCAATGCTTAATGGATGAACAATTGCGTTTAAATTAATAGTTGCAATTTCTATTTTGCCAAGCTTTTCAAGGATGTTGTTACGGGACACTACGTTTATGAATTAAGAATGCGCAAATGTGGAAGGGTAGATGAGCTTGGCCCTTTTTTTAGATCTCATTTCTTTTGAGTGAGTAAGGTTTGGCTGTATTTTTACAAGATTTTGTTATGTGTGGGATCTCATTACTTTTTCAAGTTCCATTGCAAAATTATTTGTTAAAATATAATAATGTTATCAAAGTCAAGTTATTTGTTGTGGTATTACCAATTAACAATAGAATTTTAAATATCTAATGGCCCAAAGACTTGCTTTTTGTTAACAATGTAGGCAATCATTGTCAAGTAACTATAGTTACTTGTTGATTGTATGCCTGTATAAGGCTTAAATTAAAACCTTTATTTGGAAGCCTTTCAGCAAACTTTATCAAGTTTTTTTTTCAAAGAGTACTACATCACTATTACCTTAATGTCCATGTAAAATATGAACGTTGTAGCCCCACCCGTTTGGTCAGAATCGCTGGGCAATTGAAACTGACGAATTAGACAGCAGTCAGTAGTCAGTAACTAACATCCTTAAAGGGGATAAAAAACCCCAAAAATTATTTTTTACCACGTGACCTATAGCACAATACTACACTTAAATGACCGTTTATAAAATTATATCTTGTAACTGTGATTTAACACGATTTTTTTAAATTTTTTTGATCCAGAAATTGGCGAAAATTGGTGTTTTGGAAAATTTCCTAAATCGGCTGTAGCCTGCATCTTTTTTGGTCCACATAGATACTAGAGCATAGCACCAATCTAAAATGCTCCTTTATAACATCTTGTCTTGAAACTGTGCCCAAATATACCCTCAAACACGCAAAACTATGCATTCCAAAATCACACCCCATCTTGGTAATCAGCATATTTTGACCGAACTACTTGCCCAAATTACAAAACAAAATATAGAGAATTTACAGAAAAGGCTGTTGAGTACGTCATAATGGCCAATATTTTTTTGCATCAAAATCCTCCAAGGTCACGGGCATAAAGATCGTCCCCATGTTATTTCTTATGGGAGATTTTTGCCGATGGGACCTAGCTCGAAAAATGTCATGTTTGACAATTTTTTGGGAGGTCATGTGGCACCAATAATTTTTCTGTTAATTGCTAAATTCATTACTAGTTAGCCTGAATGAAATATTTTTTTTTAGTTTAGCGGTTAAATACCCCTTTAAAGTGATTTTGAGCATGTTTCAAGTCATTTTTTCACCAAGAAGGAATGAACGTACACCAACCAAATTTGGCATGTGTTGTCAGGTATACCCAAATCCCCTTGATTTTGATAGTTTTTAAGTTCACATCACGTTTCATGACGGTTGGGTGACACCTCGAAATCACCCCAACTCTGCTTGCTGTATAAGGTGCCTGAGTGTGTAGCGCACCGCGGCTTGGCTGAGGCGCCCTAACGGGCACCTTGATCAAACATTTTTGGATGAGCGTAGCGAGCGAAGCGAAGATTCCATTTCACTACACTGGAGAAAAAAATCCGGAATGTTTTTTTTTTCTTTTTTTCTTTTTTTTTTTGTATTTTTGTCTGTTTGTTAGCACGATTCCGGCTAAACCGATACTCCGATTGCGATGAAATTTTTATTGAGACCTTCGAAATCTCTGAACTTAGAACTCCCACGTTTTTGAGCACAATCGAAAAAAAATTCCCATAAAAATCGCAATTTTACGATTTTTTTCGATTTTAAAAAATTTCTTCGATTTATAATACCTACACGCTTTGTCCGATTGTAATGATTTTTTCACAGAACCTTTATTTTATGAATTTATATATTCGTGGAAAATTTAAGCGGAATCAAATAATTATTTCTCATAAAAATCGCAATTTTACGGAGTTTTCTTTTTTAAAACAATTCTTTGACAAATAACACCTACATTCTTTATCCGATTGTAATGATTTTTCACAGAACCTTAATGTTATGAATTCATATATTCGTGTAAAATCTGAGCACATTTAAATAATTATTTCTTATGGAAATCGAAATTTTACGATTTTTTTCTTTTTTAAAATTACGATAGTTTAAAAAAAATTAAAAATTAAAGTTTATTTTTTATTTATTTTAAATTATTTTAAAAAAAATCATCAACTTAGTAATGATTTTTTCACAGAACAGAAAATTCACATAACACATGGCAGCTCAATGCACCAATTACGCTCATCCAACAACGCGGCGGGACTTAAGCGTTTTCCTAGTTATTTCTAAACGCGAAGGTCTACTAAAATCTCCTATAAGACGTTGTTCAATATTATCTTTGACAAACACCAAAGAGCTCAGCAGTCCAACGAACCAATCTGAATGAAGCTGTTTATTGTACGAGGTGTGAATTCTGCCTTCGTGCACGGAGGTTGGCATGTACTCGGAAAACAAACTTTATGTGCGGTATTAATGTTGATGATTACGTCAATACTGCATAAGATTATAATTGGATGAGCGAAACGAAGACCAATTTCACTTACCCCTCAAAAAATTTAGCTCCAATGTTTTGTTTTTTTTGTTTTGTTTTCTGCCTGTTTGTTCGCACTCTACCGGGCAAACGGCATATGCGATCTTGATGAAAGTTGGAGGGGACCTTCCAAATCTTTGAACTTAGACCTGCCAGATTTTTGGGTACAATCGAAGAAATATTTCTTATGAATATCGTAGTTTTACGATTTTTTTCGATTTTTAGTGCGATATTTTCGTGACATTTGGGCCGATTCTGACCAAACGGGTGGGGCTACAACGTTCATATTTTACATGGACATTAAAGTTATGGTTATGTATTGCCTTTTGAAAGAAAAAGTTGAAAAAGTTTGCCAGAATCCATAGAAGAAAGGTTTTAATATGAGTTTTTTTTTAGGTTTATAATAACAATTAACAAGTAACAATAGAAACTTTACAACAATCACTTACAATGCATTTAAAAAGCACTTGCTAAGGAAAAGTGGTCCTACGCAAACTAAAAACTTACAAAAAAGCTTGTCCATCAACGCGACTAAAAAAAGCGTTCGCGAAGCGGTCTAATTAATTTTCATCGCAGGACTTAGATCTGTCTTAGGACAGTTGACGTGGTCTTTAAAAAAGCGCAGCATTGTTATGTTTTTTTGGATGAGCGTAGCGAGCGTAGCGAGCGAAGCGAAGATTCCATTTCACTACACTGGAGAAAAAAATCCGGAATGTTTTTTTTTTTTTCTTTTTTTTTTTCTGTATTTTTGTCTGTTTGTCCACACGATTCCGGCTAAACCGATAATCCGATTGCGATGAAATTTTATGGAGACCTTCGAAATCTCTGAACTTAGAACTGCCACGTTTTTGAGCGCAATCGGAAAAATTTTTCTCATGAAAATCGCAATTTTACGATTTTTTTCAATTTTTAAAAAATTTCTTCGACTTATAACACCTACATGCTTTATCCGATTTTAATGATTTTTGTACAGAACCTTTATTTTATGAATTTAGATATTTTTGTGAAATTTGAGCGCAATTGAAAAAATATTTATCATAAAAATCGAAATTTTACAGGTTTTTTCTTTTTTTAAACAACTCTTTAACTTATAACACCTACATGCTTTATCCAATCGTAATCATTTTTTCGCAGAACCTTTATTTTATGAATTAATATATTAGTGTAAAATTTGAGCGCAATCGAGAAATTATTTCTTATGAAAATCGCAATTTTTTTATTTTTTTAACAATTACGATTAATTAAAAAAAATTAAAAAAATTAAGTTAATTTTTAATTTAATTTAATTTAATTTAAAAAAAATTTCAACTAAGTAATGATTTTGCCACATAACAACAGAAAGTTCGCATAACACATGGCAGCTCAATGCACCAATTACGCTCATCCAACAACGCGGCGGAACTTAAGCGTTTTCCCAAGTTTTTAAATTATATCGTTGTCGTAAGGTGGTTTTATATTATGTTCATTTCCTGTTGGCGAGGTACCGAATACCAACCTAAATAAGCGATAGGTTAACGGATAGAAGTGGACCATGCGATGCGCCGAACTTATCACGAAGTCGCCGGCAACGGCAAACCTGGGGGAAGGTTTTCCAAGGCTTTTCTCAACCAAACGGCGAATGCGGTGGTTTAGTTTCAGCTGTTGGGCATACTCCACGGAGATTTCTAGACAATGGCGCGCGACACACGAGAAAAGAAATGTTACCTAGAAATCTTCGGGGGAGAAATCTCTATACGTGTCCTGAAGAGTGAATGATTTCCTAGGAAAATGAAACCATTATGTTTCGATGGATGGTTGTGATAAACGGGCCGTGCACCCAACCTTGGACGATCCCATACCAACCTGCTCTAATGGGCGCTATAACTAGCTCATTACCGTCGCCCTTCACAGTTTAGCATGTTTAGCTCCCATCCGAGCTCGATCCGTCGTGCCCAGCCCTGCTATAACTACCGTGACATCCTGCTCATGTTTGTAATGTGGGCAAATAAAACTAGAATATTTGACGTATTAATATTATTTCACACGGTCGTTGCCTATAAAACACTGTGCCATGACCTCGAGTACACACTGTTCACCGGACTTCCAGGGTTGGAAGTACAAGATTATGGGTAGAACTTCTCTATGTTGGGCCATAGCTTGCTTGACATTGGTAAGCTATACATAAATCTAGATTTTGACATAAATATAAAGTTAACTTATTTTACTAGGAAACGCTCTGTTGGACGCGTTGATAAGCGAGCACGTGCTATAGCCAGAATCGATAAAGAAGTTTCCCCTTTGGGGAGGTCCTCCAACTCCCTATACCGCCCTGGGTTAAATAAAAAGTCGGTTTTTGGCTTTGGAATCTAACGTTCCGCGCGACTCTGTGTGACGATTGATGGAACTACTTCAATAAAAGTACGTCACTTTTCTACTAGTAGTTAACAGTCGATGACGACAAATGGCGGAAACGTCAAAATATTAAATACGATCGAATGTTGGCGAATGTTTTGGCATAAAGCAACTCTCTTTATTAATGAGGAATTTCTGATGGAGTAGACCTAAGCTTAGGAGCTAGGCCGACAATAGCCTTGTTTACATGGAGGACTGAGTACGGAGTTGAGTACGGTTTTTGGTCTCAGTACCACATGTAAACACATGAAATCAGGTACCGAACCGGTTGGGTTCGGTCCGACGAAATGGTGGGCCTGAGTACTCACATGTAAACAGCTTCCTGAGAGGGAACCGAACTGAAAAACATGCAGCCTAATTGCAAATGTTAATAAATAAGTTTTAAAATGTTTATCTATTTTTAACTTCTGTTCGTTGGTCTCCAACTTCAAATGTAGATCATCCACGCCTAGGCCTGGCCTTCAATCCTACCCGTATTTATGAAAATGACATGAAAGTAAGGTTATGTAACAGTGATGTTTTGAGCAATCGCCGTAAGATGGCGTCGATGCTGCACGAAATGTCAGTTCAGTTCTAGTTGGGTACTCGACATGTAAACGCTTCAAGGACATTGGAACCGTAATTAAATTTCAGTACAGTACTGGACCCAGTCCTCCATGTAAACAAGGCTAATATGTATTGTTCAAGATTTCGATTTGAGTGCCTAGGGCGTACTTACGTCTGAAAACTGTATTGTGGCCTTGGGCCTAGGCTACACTTACGTCCGTTAGGCTTGAACAAGCATGAACAAGGCATATCTCAAATTATTTCGCACGAAAATGTCACTGACGCCTGCGCAACACTTTATAGTACAATAATAAATCAAAAGTAAATCGTTTTAAAAGACTAGGGCCCAGGGCTAATATGATAGAAATAAATTGAAGTTTGACGTTTCGTCTGATGTTTGTTGATTTCAGCGTCACTGCACATCGATATCTACTGACCGTTATTTAGCGTGCAGTGCTATTATTAGTTTCACATTGGAGCCGCTCTCAGCGCGCAGGACGTTAGATTCCGTTTTGACTTGGGAGTAAGGGGACCTCCCCAAAGGGGAAACTTCTTTATCGACTCTGGCTAGACCCACATTGCATCCACCGCCATCTAGAGGACCTTGACTCCTTGGGAAAACTTTTTAATTAAACTCTTTGTTGACAAATAATAGACTTAGACCATAGACTGCTTCCTCGAAAGTATTTTGATTACTTCTAGGTGGCAGTGCATTAGAAACTTCGCGCGTCTTTTCGTTGCCATGGCAACGTTACTTTTGTTATAATGTAATTTCCATCTACACTATTTATCGGATCAAAATAAAATTAACATATTCGTGACCGGACGGACATTCTAAATGATTTGGCTATCTCAGATTTTGTCGCCGTTGAGTTTGAAAAAAAAACTTTCGATTAACTTTAATGTAACTTTTTAACTTTTTGAACGAATTTTGCACAAAAACTAATGGCATTCAATCGAGAACGAAGCTTGCGGATGGTAAAATTTTAACTC
>JAMZAV010002645.1:0-86059 GCA_024449915.1 Sweltsa coloradensis
CCCCCAACACCCGACACAACGTGGTGAATGCCCTAAAATTTTCTCCTATTTTCCATCCCGAGCCCTTTCGCCGGCCGACCAAAGATTATCTCATGACTAATCTTTGCTCTGACCACACGGAAAGTCGAGGGTGGTTCGAAGTCAAGTCACACAGGCACACATGGCTGCCGGACCACCAACATGGTGGGTGGCGATGGGGGGCTCAAAATCCTGTCTGTATAGGTGGTTCAGCCGCCGGAGGCCCTTTCGTCGAAGGCGAAAAGAATTTCCACCATACTACGGTTATTTCGTAAAAAAAAACTGAAAAATGGCAGCTCAAGGGGTTACCGTTTTGCTTTTGTTTATGATATACACTTGTTATTGGTTGCCCAACCACACCATTATGTGTATAAAAGTATGTTATGCACAATAATAGAGATAGTTTTAAATAAATTAAATAAATAGCTCAAAAACTAAAAAGTAAACTTCCTGCACTCGGACTACATGTAAACGTTGTTTTCCAGCAACTATCTTGATAGTAAATTTAAACCTATTTTTTTATACCATGACGAAACATACAGCAAACATATTCTTTTCACCAACGTAACTGTCCAATTGATGTGTATAAGTGCATATTTACTACGGAAATTCTGGGATTAATATTTAACTCACGTTAGTTTTGCCCCCTTCCCCCTCCCCCCCCCCGCCTCAGTTCATACGCCAGTGCTAGTTAAATTACATTAAACAATAATACATTTGCCATAGATTAGTTATAATTATTATCAGTCACCTATATGTCTGGGGGGACGCAAACATGATAAACTTCTACTTCTAGCTATTGGTGCCTAATTAATTTGGGACTTATTAGTAGGCCCTACCTAGTTAAATTAGACTACTTTATACTATGCCTACTTCTAGAAGAGTGTAATAAAATCAAGGGTGTCTTCCCACAGTGCCGCTTCCCGTAAGGCCATCAACCTTTTTTTTCCCCTATGCCATCATTTCTACCTGTCGATAAAGACCATATTACACAAACAAAGTTTGTTGGCCTTGGGGTAATGGATTTAATTCCCGTAAGGCCAACAGCGTGTATGAATTATTTAAGGTAAGGAGCGAGGCGTTGTTGGCCTTGGGGTAATGGATTTATTCCCCGTAGGCCAACAAACCTTGTTTTCATTTTTTTTTAATTTTTTATATATATACAAATTTATTTAATGTCATAGAACATAGATCATACATGACTCATACAACATTGCAAAATTGTACAAATAAATAATTATTGTTACATAGGCCTACAGAAATAAATCTAACAAGAATATAATCAAAAAACCCACAAAGCCTGAAAAAGGCTTAATTGTGGGTAAAATAAATAATAAATAATAATAATTAATAATGAAATGCATGGTAGGGTGTTGGCCTTAGGGGAATAAATCAATTACCCCAAGGCCAACAACGCCCCGCTCCTTACCTCAAATGATACATATACGCTGTTGGCCTTACGGGAATAAATCAATTACCCTAAGGCCAACAAACTTTGTTGTGTAACTTGGTCTTTATCGACAGGTAGTAATGATGGCATAGGGGGAAAAAAAGGGTTTGATGGCCTTACGGGAAGCGGCACTGTGGGACGGCTCCCAATCAAGTGCAAGGACAATCATCGGGAAAGACACAAGATTGTCCATGAATGTTGTTGGTTCTGTCATATTATGTGCGAGGCATGAGTGTAGAACGTGCGGGGATCGAGTCACTCGGCGGTGGAAGAGAAGCATCTGGTCTATGGAAGGAGGGAAGCAGATGTAAAAGCGGCCTGATCTGATAGCTCAGATAATATATTTTTAACGGTGTAGCATTATTAATTTATTATAGAGACAGCTGATACGAAATGCCCACCTTTCGAAACAAATAATAACAACACAAATCGAATGGAAGGGCCTAAGCTCAGTGGTGGATACAGATGGTAGAAAGATGGAGGGAATCGCCCCTTTACCCGTGAGATTCCGACGTAGAGCCGTAGGTATTCAATTATTACCATCACCTATTATGCCATTTACAATTTTTCAATGTGTTTTTAGGCATTTGAAAGTTGCAAATTCGCAAATTTCGATGCCTTCGGCGATAAGGTGCACTAACGACGGACATTCAAACAGACCCTACCCTATACAGAATACACTGTTTTTGTAAACCAGTCTCCCCCCCCCCCCTCCCCCCACTAGATACGCAACTGCTTTTAAGTTCGTTACGTTTTATTGGATGAGCGAAGCGAAGACTTCAATTTCACTGACCCTCCCAAAAAATTAGCTCGGGTGTTTTTTTTGTTTGTTTTTTTGTTTGTTTTTCTGTTTGTTTGTTCGCGCTCTACCGGGCAAACGGCATATGCGATCTTGATGGAAATTGGAAGGGACCTTCGAAATCTCTGAACTTAAAATTGCCACGTTTTTAGGTACCATCGATCAAATATTTCTTATGATTGTCGTACTTTTTCGATTTTTTCGATTTTTAATGAGATATTTTCGTGATATTTGGCCCGCGACCGGGCAAACTGCTACTCTGATCTTGATGAAACTTTATGGGAACGTTTAAAATCACTGACGTGATATATGTTATGATTTTAGAGACATTTGACGAAATATTTCTCATAGAAATCGTATTTTTAAGATTTGTTCCCGATTTTTAATACGATATTTTCGTGATATTTGGGCCGATTCTGACGCAATCATTAGACAGAAATATTTTAAAAAAGCTCATCCATCAACGCGACTAAAATAAGCGTTCGCGAAGCGGCCTATAGTAATTATCTGAAAATCTTGGGGGATAAATACCGCCCCCCCCACTCCCCCATGAATGAGCGATAGATTCGCCACTGGTTTAGCTTATAGCCTGGATTCAAGTGCATGATTGTCCCAGTTGGGATAAATTTAGTTTAAGTGCTATGACTGGGATTTCTTCTGTGTTCGCCCGTAGGATTTTTCAGAAGGTCGGGGCAACAAAATTAATTTTGAAGTTACAATTCAACAAATAAAATAATTACAGGGTGCCATTACATGCCACAGATTCACAGTCTTACAGATATCAGTTTATAAAAAAATACAAATCGAATAACAAACATGGAAATACTATATTGTCCTAAATTACATAACATTAACCAATGTTATTTTTATTTTTAATATTCACAAT
Organism: Sweltsa coloradensis; assembly: GCA_024449915.1. NCBI lineage: Eukaryota > Metazoa > Arthropoda > Insecta > Plecoptera > Chloroperlidae > Sweltsa > Sweltsa coloradensis. Next base: position 3,154 of record JAMZAV010002645.1, read on the forward strand.
ATATCTAAAGCTTTGTAAAAAAATAAAGTGGTTTTTAATTTAGAGATTAGTATTAAAATTAACGGTTAACTTGCATGAACGATGAAGTTAGTTAAATTTGTTTGATATGTCAATTTCTGTGTCAATAATAAAATTTTAGTTTGTTGTTGTTGTAGGTTTCTTGGATTCGGTTCATTGTGAATGAGCGGCTGGGAGGAATGTGGCAGGTGCTGGTGCTGGGGGCAGGTGTCATAAATAGTTGCTAAGGTACACGGCCCCAAGAGAGCATAGCCTGGATTCTTGGTTGAATTACTCGAAAGATCATCTTTTGCGTTGTTAGCAGTACACAGAGACTCTTATCGATAAGCACTTAACGCACTTGACACATGGGCCGTTCATAAAATATGATTTCACATAATTGGGGTGGGGGGGCTTATTATACATACAAGCACTGCACTGCAAAGTAAGTTTTCAGCATTTTAGATTGTCTCTAGTGAAAATATATTTGGTCTAAAAATTGGGGGCACATATTCGAGTATTTGTGTAAGCAATTCAATTTATTAAGTCCTTCAGCTTCATGTATCTACGCCACATTAATAATTGTGTTGTTGTAATATTGTTATTTTAAAGTTTGTTTAGTTTCACATTATTAATTTGTGTTTAAAAAAAATCTAAATGTAACCTTATTTGTATTTATTATCCATCGATCAGGAAATTAATAGGATAATAGAATGGCAATCATTTTCTATCTACTGTACTACAAATACTCCAATACAAGGACTAGCCAGAGATTGTCTGGAATTAAACACAGCAATTCAAGAGAATTAAAATGCCGCCACCTCGAAAAACGGAAACCACTCAAATTCGTGGTAAATAAATAAAATAAATAGATAAATAAATTCTTGTTTTTAGAGTCTACCCACTCATAATAACTAATTTCGAGACCCAGACAACCCTGTAGGCCCCGAAGCAATCGACGAGTGAGCGATAACCAACCAAAGAACGATATTTTTAATAGGAAATATTGCAATCAGTGTTGTTATGAACAATGCGAACACCCGCGGATCAACGCCAGAATCAACAAGGCCGACTCAGAACAACTTTCAATTTATTATGTGCCTCGTTGCTAGGACGGCTCCAAAGTCACCGTTTACAAATTCCTAGCCCAAGAACTGATGGACTGAAGTCCAAAGCAGAAGATAAAAAACTTCTGCCCATAGTGGGAATCGAGCCCTGGACCTTCTGCATATAAAACAAAGACGCTAACCACAAGACCAATACACAAGAGATTAGGTTATTAGATTTAGATTCCTTAGCCACAACCACAAATAACAGATACGTGTTATATACTAGGGAAACGCCAAAGTCGTTGTTAGACGAGTGAGTGAGCCATGTGTTGAGTACCCGGTAACATTCCTTTTCTTCCCCCTACCTTAGGCCTCCCTAGCCTATCATAGGCTACAGTGGAGCATTTTGGCCTAAACTATGACCTAAACTTTTATACCCTATTATTTATACGAATATTATAATCAAACTTAAATGCAAATGTTCCCGCGTACTCAAAACATGACTCTCTCACTCGTCTAACAACGACTTTTTAACATTCCTCTTCTTCCCCCCTACCTTAGGCCTCCCTAGCCTATCATAGGCTACAGTGGAGTGGAGCATTATGGCCTAAACTATGACCTAAACTTAAATAGGTACCCTATTAATTATACGAATATTATAATCAAACTTAAATGCTAATGTTCCCGCGTACTCAACACATGACTCTCTCACTCGTCTAACAACGACTTTGGCGTTTCCCTAGTCAAGTTGGCTAAAGTGCCCTTATAGCCGAAATGTGGGAGACGTGGGTTCAATAGCCGGGAAAGATTTTGTAACTTCTGGATTGTATTTTTTTAATTATTTAACATGTTTTGAAATGTATATAACGCAGTGTAGTCCATCATCTGTGACAATACTATGGAAAACATAGCCAGTACGAAATACGTGAAAATATTGCAAGGTTTACTCAATCTACGAGCGGAATTTGGGGGTACCTTGACGTCCAACATTCGACAGACCTTGCATGGGCACGGCATTTCACGGCCAGGTAAATAACAAACAAAATATATTATTTCAAAATGAAAATCATTGTCGTTAAAATAATTTCTATACATTTCAACGTATTTTTCAGTTTTTTATTTCTTGCAGGTTAAAATCGCAACAGATTGTGCTCATTTTGTTAGCAGTTCTCAGTTACCTGGTCACGGATGTCTGTTTAAAATTTCAGCTCAATCTATTCGGCCGTTCGGCCGTATGAGCCCGGACAGACATACATTCATTGGACAATGGTCACGGCCAAGCCCCGATCGAGTATAGCGTTAGGAAAGACTTACGTTCGCTGCGCTCACTCGTCTAATTATATTATCTGCGCAGATAAAAAGTTTCCCTCAGTATCATCAACACCTTTCAAGAGAAACGTTGTTTTATATCAATTTTATAAAAGGAAAGTTTGAAGATTGAAGAACTCAGCTTAGATTCAAGTGAGAGTACAAATCAATAATATTGATTGCGATATTATCATTGAGTATATAACCATCCTCAAAGATATTATTATTCAGAAGTTACCGATTTCGGATTTTGCAACTCAACAGAAAACAAAGCACCAGGGCCAGGGTAGGTTAGAGGTGATCGAACCATGGATTGATCGAACATTGCATTTTCACAGATCTAGGAGAGAACATGGCAAACGACTTATCCAAAGATTGTACTACGAATAACCAGAACTCAACAACCATAGACCAAAACAACATTCAAATATCAACTAAAACTATATTTATGAATCCAGCTACAGCAAACGAAGTAATCCAACACTTAAATAATATGAAGATAGATACCGCCACTGGTCCGGATGCCATAAGTACACGCATTCTGATACAGAACAAAATCTCTTTAGCAATACCACTAACACACATTATAAACAAAAGTTTTGAAACGGGAATCTATCCAGAAATATTTAAAACTGCACACATCATACCAATCCATAAGAAAGGGCCAGAACGCAAACTTGCAATTACAGACCATCTCTCTTCTTAGCAACCTATCGAAAATTCATGAAAAATGCATTAAAAGCAGAGTAAATAACTTCTTAGAATCGAACAAACAAATTTCCCCAAACCAGTATGGTTCCGAACCAATATGAGCACGGAAGATGCAACACTTAGCCTTACCACGCAAATCCACAAAATGATGATACAAACCTTAAACCATTAGCTATTTTTTTAGACTTAGCCAAGGCCTTTGATACCATATCTCATCGTATCTTACTTAATAAATTACACAATATGGGTATACGAGGCATCCCGCTAGACTTAATAAAAAGCTACATTAGAGGCAGACAACAATTTGTAAAAATTGGAAACACAATCAGCAAGCCAAGAGAAATTAATACGGAGTACCCCAAGGAACAGTACTAGGCCCACTCTTATTTCTAGTATTTATAAATGACCTTTGCTCAATGAACATATGTGGCAAAATTATCACCTTTGCAGACGACACTGTACTCTTGTTTTCCGCCAGTACCTGGCAAGAAGTTCATGAACTTGCAGAAAGGGAAATGAACAAAATTCACAAATGGCTGGGCGCAAACCTACTGACACTAAACAAAGAGAAAACAACCTACATAACGTTTTCGACACAAATTTCGACCCAACCAAAACATCAAAAATACAACTACATGAACACAAATGCATTACAAAACAAACTGCAACTGCTTCTCGCTGTCGAAAACACAATAAACCTCAAAAAACCAAATCGGAATTGAAATCGACCAACACCTAAAATGGGAGAAGCACATAAAGTCACTCATTACAAAGCTACAATGCATCATGCCCACATTATACGTTCTCAAAAACATATTACCCCCTAAAACCCTCCAAGTTGTATATTTTGCACTAGTCCAATCATCATTCAATATTCAATAACAGTTTGGGGGAGGAGCATACGATACCCACATTCGATCACTCATGACAGCGCAAAATACAATCCTAAAAATAATACACAAAAAGGAACACACTTTCCCCACTAACGAACTGTACTCGACGTCGGGAATTCTACAAAAAACGAAAGTTGTACGCCCTTGCTATATCGCGCTGCATTCATTCAAATAGAATGAAAATTGTCTCAAACCATACGTCTAACTATACGATGAACACTCGCTCTAAAACAAACAAACATATATTCATCCCTAGAGTCAACAAAGGTATCCAGCAAAGACATGCTGCTTATATAGACCCAAAAATTTTACAACATTGTTCCTCTAGAAATTAGAAGTCTAAAGTCAAAATCTTCATTTAATTCAGCCATAAAAAACATGGTTAAAAAACGTATCCATCTGTAAAATTACTGATATCATTAATAGTAAGCTTCCCTCAAAGATTCACCAATGAATAGCACTCTCTTGCCCAAACAACAAAAGCAATACACTTGTAAATTATGTCTAGTTCCAGAATTATGTTATCAAAAATTTTAAAGTCACAGTAAAATTAGTATAATCAGTCATTGCATTTGGTATAAAAGCATGTAGCGTAGTATAATATCGTAATTACTATTAGAAATTTAGAAATTTAGAACACACTTACAATACTACATCACAAAATAGAAGATATGTGTATCCGTCCAATATCCCATTTATAAAGACTTTATAAATGGGATATTAATAATATAGTATACATTTTATATGACTAACTAATCAACAAACCTAGCCCAATAATATACAGTATTTTATATGTATTCACTACCCACTAAGACTTAATAAAAGACTGTATATTCTCTTGTGCCAAAGTCTATACAGGCAGTAGATAATAGATAGTAGATAGTAGATAGTAGATTAGATAATAGATAGTAGAGAGAAGATATAGAGTCCATTAAGGACGAATAAGAGAATACATTACTATTCATTTACTTTACACTGTTATGTTGGCCTACCTACATCTATGCAACTTCTACTATAAACCAACAATTGTAATTATTAATAAGAACTGTATTCATGTTATATTATATTGTTATGTACCTAATACAAAAAAGGACCGACAAAAGACAGTTTTTAAATTTACAGGTGTTATAATATATATTTCCTATTACTAGTTCGCTCCAGGAAAAATCGACAGGTAGGGCTTCATAAAATTCAACAACGATTATAATTGTTCATGTAACCATTCTTCGTTCATTCTTTGTAACCTAGGTTAGAATATTATACTAGTTAAGTTACTATCCATTTCTTCAATTCATTGATTGTTAACTAAGGCTATAACCTATTATTATATACTTATGCTCTGCCTCAAGAATCTATTCTTATTAGAGCATAAAAATTTCATAATTATATCACTTTGTAACACAATGGAAAAATAAAGCGAATTGAAATTGAATTGAACCCTCTGACCAAACATCCTGTCCTTTGGCGTCGATGCTTCGAGACAAGCAGCTGACTGCTGTGGCGACATTCCTACGAAACAGGGATTGAGATAGCCATTCAAAGAAACAAGTAACGTCTGGAAAAACAATTCACAGAAATCCAAGCATCGAGGTTTGTTTTGATTGTGATCTCTTGGCTTGGTCTAGTTTTGTAACTTGTAAGATATGTATGTAAAGAATAGACGCTTCGTTCCTCTTGGAGTTGGAGAATGAAAGGACGAAAACGCTACACTAGGTATAATGAAACAAATTTTTATTTTAATTATAACATGCTCAAATTTATTACCAGTCAAAAACTCAAAATGCATGATAATTGATAATACTGCAGTGGCGGATACAGGGAGGGGGGGGGGGGGGGGGAGCATTCGCCCCCAGCACGATTCTTTAAAAAATAAATATTTTATATTATTCCACAATATTTTATTATTTTATCGTGCAAACAGCGTATAGTGAACGGCATCCGCATATATTACTTGTGGGTATTGTGTGCAGTGGATATGTATAAAAGGCCACCTTAGAAAGAGTATGATAATCACGTAGGATGAAGTGAAGTTGTGTGACTGTGTGGATCGGGATTTATTATGTAGGGACCAATTACGGGGGGTTTGGGGGGCGAAGCCCTCCAACAATAGCGCCGCAAGCGAATATTTTGAAAATAAGGTTTTTAGAGTGTATTTGGTGCGTTTTAGAAAAAAAGTTGTGGGCTGAATGACCAAAATAATATAGTTTTTGTGCAGTCGATACTAGAAACAAAAATCGTTGTGTCTCAGCTTTCATGTGGTTATTTGATTATATAATTATTATGTGTAAACATTGGATATACATTGAATTAAATCTAGGTGCCCGTCAGGGCGCCGCAGCCAAGCCGTGGCGCACTGCACACTCAGGCACCTTATACAGCAATCAAAGTTGGGGTGATTTCGAGGTGTTACCCAGCCGTCATGAAACGTGATGAGAACTTGAAATTTAGGTACCTGACAACACATGCCAAATTTTTGGGTACGAGCATTCCTTCTTGGTGAAAAAATGGCTTGACATATGCTCAAAATGGCTACTACTCTGGCCAAACGGGTTTGAATACAACGTTCATAATATTATTATGAACGTTGTATTCAAACCCGTTTGCCGTGCCTTTTGAAAGAAAAAGTTGGAAAAGCTATAGTTACTTGACAATGATTGCCTACAATATGTACAATAAGCTGGTTTTATGGGCGACTAGATATTTCACATTCTATTGTTAATTGGTAATACCTGGTAATACCATGGCAATTAAATCGACTTTGAAAAAATATTATACATCTTAACAAATAATTTTGCAATGGAACTGCAATGAAAAAGATGTAATGAGATCCCACACATAACAAAAACTTGTAAAAATACAGCCAAACCTTACACACTCAAAAGAAATTAGATCTAAAAAAAGGGCCAAGCTCATCTACCCTTCCACATTTTTTGTACAGTGCTCCGTAACAACATCCTTGAAAAGCTTGGCAAAATAGGATTTGCGTTAATTTTACGTTTAAATTAATGAGAAAAAAAGAATATGATTAACTCTTTCGTTCAAATTTTGTTGCAAAGCTTTTCAAGGATTTTGTTACGGGGCACTGTACGTTTATAAACTAAGAATGCGCAAATTTGGAAGGGTAGATGAGCTTGGCCCTTTTTTTGATCTAATTTCTTTTGAGTGTGTAAGGATTGGCTGTATTTTTACAAGTGGTATTGATATACCCGGTACATTGAATTGATTATTCATTTTTAGGCGTAGGCCTATATTGAAAAATACTGTAGTAGTTTAAAAACCTACGAATAGTGGCAGTGCTTTTTGCTTGAGCGAAGCAAAGATTCCATTTCACTACACGGGAGAATTTTTTTTGTGTGTTTGTCCCACACGATTGTGGCTAAACCGATACGTCAATTGCGATGAAATTTTATGGAGGCCTTCGAAATCTCTGAACTTAGAACTGCCACGTTTTTGGGCGCAATCGAAAAATTATTTCTCATTAAAATCGCAATTTTACGATTTTTAAAATTTTTTAAAACATCCTTTGACTTATAGTACATACTTGCTTTTTCCGATTGTGATGATTTTTTCACATAACAGTAATTTTATGAATTAATATATTGGTGTGAAATTTGAGCGCCATTGAAAAATAATTTCTTATGAAAATCGCAATTTTACGCATTTTTCGTTTAAAAAACATACTCTCATCCAACAACGCGCCTAAAAAAGCGTTTGCGAAGCTTACAGTAGCTATTTTTCATTCGGGGGGGGGGGGGCAAAGGTATTTATTATATTATACCTGGAATATACCTGAATAGTGAATTCAACACTGGATTCCACACAACACTCTGCTCGCCCAGTCAACGTCAGCAAATCAGCAAATCAGCACAATTTCGTTTGAAAAAAACAAAACCTTGTTGTTTGCAAAATTTTATTTTCAAATTTCAATGGGCATTTTAAATACAATTTTCTAAAAAGACAAAAGTCACAGACGTTATCGACACTGCCTCGTCGTGGAGGCGAGAATAGAGACAAAGTCCATCTCGCAAACATATCTGGTAATTAGGGACTGTACGTATATAAATCCCCGAAACTAGAGGCGAGCTCTGGATCCTCTGGCGATCGTTGTCGGGGACACCTCCTCTTTGATGACGACCACGACGTCTCCCATTTCTTGTGGCTGGTTCTGACCAGCATGGAATTTTTCTTCCCCATATCCCCTAGAGTCAAGGCTAGAGTGGTGCATTCATTATGACCTAACGGTTGACGTGCCCTTAAACCAAATAAACTTTTGTAACTTACAGCGAGAGTTGCTAGAGTCTACTGTTGCCAATAATGTATAATTTATTATGGTACTTGTTCATTATAGGGTCCCCTCCCGAAAAGGAAAGTAGGGGGGGGGTAGCTATAACCATGTTAACACACTTCATGCTCCCCCCCCCCCAACACCAAACCTACTTTCCACTTTTGGGGGTTCCCGATAATGAACAAGTACCGTATAATAAAATAATATGTGCTCTATTTTTGTACGCGTCATCTATTATGCTGCGATCACTGCGACACTTTTAAATTATTATAAGATGACTAATCTTTGTTATAAGTCTAATTTTAAGATTTAGCTTGGCTGAATCTAAAATATGACGACTGAATTGAATTGAACACCTTGGTGCGATCTGTTGGTTCTTGTGTGAACTAGCTACTTGGAATGTGATTGCGGCCAAGTTTTTTGTATAGTCACTTACATTATACCTAGTACGCTGTAGCAATATCAAACCCAAACGAAATGAGACCAAACTACGTTTAAAAATTGATTTTCGTTTACTAATATCACATACCTATTAAAAAGTAACAATAAATTAATACACCACTAAATATATTGCATGAAACGTGCGAAAATACTAATTATACTAAATTTAAAATGTGCTCTATTTTTGTACGAGTCACGTATACTGCGATCACACGTTTTACACCTTAGTGCGATCTGTTGGCTATGATGTGAACTAGCACTCGCGTCGCTTGCCGCTTGCTATGCGTGCGCACCGGCACAGCAGCCGGCCGGCCGAGTTCGGCGTCCGCGTCAGTAGCAAACCGAATAGCTTCAACACTTCACACCTCTGCTCACACTTCGTGCAATTATTCGGTCAACACCTAGTATTTCATATTGTTTTGTACCAGTTTTTGTACAGTACATTAAATCAGTGACATAGTAGAGATAATTGAGTTGGTGAAGAACGATTAAGCGCGCGTTCGATCATGGGAGAAGAAATACCATCAAGAATGTTCAAGAGTGCATCCACTTTCTCATCGATCGTGTCGCTAGCGAACGCGGGCGAGTGGCTTGGTCGGGTGCAAGGGGAGACGCGGCAGGCGGCGCTAACTGGAGTAGGCCGGCCCTAGGGAACAAACAGTCTGGAGCAATACATTGTTTGTCCTGCGGAAGTGAACATTATATTACATTTTGTGAAAAATTTTATCCGAGAAGAAAGAAGAACGCATTTTAATATTTTAAACATCTTCATAAACATTTCGTAATTTTCCTGGCAGTGAAGAAAGAAGAACCTATTTAAACAACTTCATAAACATTTCGTAATTTTTCTGGCAGTGAAGAAAGAAGAACCTATTTTAAACAACTTCATAAACATTTCGTAATAATTTCGATGACAAAACCTTTTGCAAACAACTCAAAACCTAATTTTCCTTGCATAAACATGTAAGAACTTTTGCTAAAGAATCAAAAATTCGTAATTTTCTACTGGCAGTGAACATTAGTAAAACCATTTGAAACAATATAAACCATTTTAAAATTCTGGCATAACAAAGAACTTTTTAAAAATCATAAACATTCGTAGTTTTACCTGCAGTGAAGAATAGAAAATTTTTTTTGAACAATAAAACTTTTAAAATTCTTGGCAGTAAACATCGAACCTTTCGCAATGAACTAAAACTATTTTAAATCACTTCATAAAAGAAGTATCCTATTTAGAAAAGAACTATCTAAACTTCTAATATTTGAGTTTGAGCAGGAGAACTATTAAAAACCTTTTCTAAAACTTCATTTCGTAATTTTTCTGGCAGTGAAGAAAGAAGAACCTATATTTACCAACGTCTACGCCCATTTCATAAACAATACGTAATATTACTATCGGTGAAGAAAGAAGAGCATATTTAACCAACGTCTACGCCCATTTCATAAACATTACGTAATATTTCTATCCGTGAAGAAAGATCTTATTTTAATCAACGTCTACGCCCATTTCGTAAACTTTACGTAAAATTTTTATATCCGTGAAGAAAGAACATCATATTTTAACCAACGTCTACGACCATTTCATAAACATTTCGTAATATTTCTATCCGTGAAGAAAGAAGATCATATTTTAACCAACCTCTACGCCCATTTCATAAACATTTCGTTATTTTTCTATCCGTGAAGGAAGAAGATAATTTTTTAACAAACGTCTACGCCCATTTCGTAAACATTTCGTAATATTTCTATCCACGGAAGAAAGAATATCGTATTTTAAACAATTTCAACGCCACACAAAACATCAATTCGTTGAAGAAAGAAGATCTTTTTAAAAATCTATGCCCATTATAATTCTATTTTGGCTCTGAAGAAAGAAGGTTTGATCACTGTTCTGTACCTTAGTGGTTCTGTCCACAATGTAAAGCGCTTCTGCCACTTTTATCAGCCTTTCCCGATTAATTTTTTGGTTTTGTTGACTACCATGCCCTAGTGGTTTGGTAAATGATTTAATAGTGGTTCTGTCCACTGTATAATTTACCCTAGGTGATCTGTCCACTTTGTTATAGTGGTTCTGCCGACTGTATAATTTGTACCAGTGGTTCTGCCCACTGTATAATTTGTACCAGTGGTTCTGCCCACTGTAACATGTCGTAGTGGTTCTGTCCACGATGTGTTAGTAGTACGGGTTTTGAGTCAGTATTATGTCGCAGATTGATTCTGTTAGAAAGGCGTTACCCTTGAACAATGCAAAAAGGCATGTTGGCTGGTTGTCTCACCTAATTAGGTGCGATGGTGGGCAGATTTTCAGATCTTCCCCTATGCACGTTTGTATATCTTCTACATCCATTTCTATTAAACTTGGAACGGCCGTCTGCTAATGCTAAGAACGAGTGATATGGTTTGATGAACATTGATAGGCTACCATCTGGAAAGAGGTAGTTCTAGAGCGCAAAATATCGTGAACTCTATGTTAATTGACTTGAGAGGGAGATCGATATGAATTACTAGTTCGGTACCTGATAAGCCAGCATATACACGTATCATCTGGTAGTAGAGGTACATATTTTCCTTTCGAAGTGGGACCAATAACATAAAACCGTTGGGCAACGCAGCTTCGATCTCGAACAGGGCCTTGAGGAGGCGCGCTGGTGACAAGAGAAACCTGCTCAACTCTTTTGCAAAGCAGGTTCTATTGCTGTCATCATAACTGATCGAATTCTTCACTCAAACTATTTAGGACAGGTAGTACCCAAGTTGCGTAAGGCCGAATTTACGCCAATAATTATGGGCAGTCCGCCTGATAACCTGCGTTCCTGCTCTTTCATGTACTTTCTGAGTACATCTAGCCGCTCGTTAATTGAGTGGACTGCACTCACTACCCCCTGTTTGTTTTTGTTGTTCTTTTGGGCTTGGATATGTGATTGGTTTGACAGTGAGTTGCTCTGCTAAGTGATGCACTGTCTCGTACGATGTATGTTTTAAGGAAGCGATCTTTTTATTAATGCTCACTAGGTCTGCATTTTCAGGATTACCGAAAAGAAACTTTACTACTTGACCAACGGGATTAATTACCCCCGGTGTATGGTCCCTAAGAGGTGGAAGTAAGGAATAATGCAGTTCCAAAAAATCTTCGAATAATTTTTGCGCTCCGAATTCTAAGTACACTATTTGTTTTTCGATAAAAGAGTGGACCTCCTGAGTTAAAATAACTGGTCCGCGCCAGGGGATCTTTTGTCAAATCTTGCCACTTTTACTCTGTCAAGGGGCTCTATCAGTTTTTTGATTGTTGTCCCATATTCTTGCAAGTCTAACCGGGAAGTGAGGATCCACCGGTCCCCGGCTATGAGTAGGGATTGCTCGACGAGGTAAACCAAGCCCCTGTCTAATTTAATCGGGTCCAATTGGGGTGTATCCTTTGCGTGTCCCCACGCTATGAGCATCAGCAGAATTATCATGGTATCTGGAAATAGCTAACTAGAAATTATAAGGATAATATATTGGCCAAACATCACTATCTGTCGCGTGATCTTCCCACTCCATGGCCAGGAGCGGGCTGATCAGTGCGTCCAGCCTCTTTTTTATGTCGTCTTCCCCCGGCACGTCGTTGGAAATCCCTTTTGACACGTCTGGTCAGGGGAACATGGTTTCGTCGAATCTTGCCACTTTTACTCTGTCGAGAGCCTCAATCAGTGTTTCGATTGTTGTCCCATATTCCTGCAAGTCTAACCGGGAAGTGAGAATTCACCGGTCCCCGGTTATGAGTAGGGATTGCTCGGCGAGGAAAACTAAGCCCTTGTCTAATTTAATCGAGTCCAATCGGGGTGTATCCTTTGCGTGTCTCGACGCTATCAGCATCACCAGAACTATCATGGTATCTGGAAATAACTAATTTTACATTAATAGGATAATATATTGTGACAAACTGGTCGCCACCCTATAGCCAACAGGGCTTTTATTTATGATTATTTTCCTCCACCAGATTGGTTGACAGAACAATCAGCCTTTAGAAGATAGTATTCTTGCTTTTAAACGAGAGGATATTATACGCGACTCTTAATCGAAAGAGTAGTCAAATATATTGTTTAGGAACACTGGCAGGTGGTTTTAAGTATGAGACAGACAAACTATAATAACATTTAAATAAACTTGTGTCTGATTTACTTACAGTGGTTGAACATAATATGGTATGAAGGGTTGTGACGAGAATGGTCTCAGGTTGTGTAGTGCCAGAAGGGCTTAAGGTGATTTTATATAAATGTTTATAGTTATTACTTAATCCATAATAAAGTTGTTAGAACTTACCATATGAATGCTGGCTGGTTCGTGGCCTTGGACACTATACGATTAAATTACATTTTTCTAATATGTACGTTTATTATAGCAAAACGCAAAGATTGTTATAATTATAGACACACGGCCGCCGCATCGCAGCCAAGTCCACGAACAGTGCAACACACATGAATCATGCCAAACACGCATTGGGTCTTACTAGCGTCTTAAAAACGTAGGAATTAATGACCCATTATACGAAATATGGAACATTTAGTAATAACCGATACATGATACCTATTCCGTGTGATTATGTGAGACTGCCTCCTTCAGTTTCTCGTACAGTGGTAAATGTATCTGTTTTTCCCTCCTGACTTTATTGATAGTATTTAACATTAAATTATTTAAACTTACTCTTGCGCACCATTGCGTTGTGCTTGCTGCCGTGGCCCGCCTTGAACCGGGGCCGGAGCCGGGGCCGTTCTATAGTAGGGATGCCCGCGGGCCTCCCCCTCGCTTCTTCTTCCCTTATCCTTCAATTTTTCAGCATACGACAGCTGCTCTGCAAAATTTACAAAAAACATAATCTTGTTTAGTAAATGGCTTCTTCTATTATAGTTGTATTGCTGTAATTAAATTTACAGTTGTATGTCACATGTATTTTTTACTGCTTGCCTGGCTATTGTATAGGGGCGATGGTGGGCAGATTTTGATATCATCCCCATGCTCGCTTCTATATCTTCTACATCCATTTCGATAAAACTTAAACTAAACGTTCGTCTGCTACAGCTAAGAACGAGTGAAATGGTTTGATGTACATTGGTGGAGGTTGGGTAGTTCTAGAGCGCAGTATATTGTGAACTCCCTGTTAATTGACTTTAGATGGAGATCGATATGAATTACTAGTTCGGTACCTAATAAGCCAGCGTATACACGTACAATCTGGTAGTAGAGGTACATATTTTCCTTTTGAAGTGGGGCCAAAAACATGAAACCGCTTGGCAACTCAGCTTCAATCTCAAACAGGGCCTTTAGGAGGCGTGCTGGTGATAAGAGAAACCTGCTGAACTCTTTTCGCGAAGCAGCTTCTATTGCTAGTCGTAACTGATCGAATTCTTCTCTCATTAGGAAGTACCCAAGGGTGCGTCAGGCCGAATTTACACCAATAGTTATGAGCAGTCCACTTGATAACTTGCGTTCCTTTTCTTTAACATCCTTTCTGAGTACGTCTAGCGCTAGCTGCTCCTTAATTGAGTGGACTGCGCTCACTACCCCTTGTATGTTTTTGTTGTTCTTTTGGGCTTGGATATGTGTTTGGTTTATGACTGTGAGTTGCTCTGCTCAGCGATGCACAGTCTTGTACGATGTATGTTCTAAGGAAACGATCATTTTATTTATGCTTACAAGGTCTGAATTATCAGGATTACCGAAAATAAACTTAAATGCAGTTCCAAAAAATCTTTGTATAATTTTTGGGCTCCTAACTCTAAGTATGCTATTTCTTTTTCAATAAAAGAATGGACCTCCTGAGTTAAAATAACGGTTCCGCACCAGGGGATCTTTCGTCTAATCTTGCCACTTCTACTTTGTCAAGAGCCTCAATCAGTGCTTTATTTGTTGTCCCAAATTCCTGCAAGTCTAACCAGGAAGTGAGCATCCAAGCTACCATCGACAGCAGAATTATCATGGTATCTGGAAATAAGTAACTAGACATTATTACGATAATATATTGGACAAATATCACTAAGTCTGTCGCGTGATCTTCCCGCTCTATGGCCAGGAGCGGGCTGATCAGTGCTTCAAGTCTCCTCGTCATCATTTCTCCCCGGCGCAGGATGGCCAGGCTGATGTCGTCTTCCCCCGGCACGTCGGTGGAAATCCCCTTTGCCTTGTCTGGTCAGGGGAACCTGGTTGCGTCGAATCTTGCCACTTTTACTCTGTCGAGAGCCTCAATCAGTGTTTCGATTTGTCCCATATTCCTGCAAGTCTAACCGGGAAGTGAGGATTCACCGGTCCCCGGTTATGAGTAGGGATTGCTCGGCGAGGAATACCAAGCTTTGTCTAATTTGATCGAGTCCAATTGGGGTGTATCCTTTGCGTGTCCCAACGCTATCAACTTCCTCATTAGGCTAGCTTCTGTCTGCACGTTGTCAGCTCTATCTGCAAGTGAGCTATCGTCTTTTTATCTACGTAAAACTCTTCTAAATGAGTTTTTAGAAGCTCCCACGAATCTAAACTTCTGAATCGAATGACGTTGAACGCTTTCCCGGTCACTTTTGTCTTAATTATTTCTAAGAGCAAGCCCTTGTTTTCTACTTTTACCCTTTCAAAGGCCAATTCACAGGAGTTGATAAAATGTTTGCAATTCATCTCTTCTACCATTGTATTCTGGTATCAGCCTAATGGCTGTTTTCATACTTAGTTCTGCCATTGACATTAAGTAGTGTGAGAAGTTTCTGATAATGGTAGGATTGGATAAAATGACATGAGTGTAAGAAAACTCACCACATCTCGGAATCTCGTTCTCAATCGTTGAAATCAGCCTAGATTGTTAATTCACAGACTTGGAGCTCTTGCCTTGGGAGTATATGTTACTTGGGTTGACAGACTCGGTAGTTAAAATTTCTTCCTGGCCAGGAATGATTGGAACTAGGTTGGTCACGGTTGGTTTAGAGTTAGACCGCCGAGAATATGTAGTCGATGTTGTGACTATCCTGGGTGTGGCTTTAGGGTCACATGCATGTGATCCCCCTACCCTCTTGCCCCGCTATCTATACTTACTATGCCTATTCGCACTATCGCACTTATTAGATGGTCTTAGATGTGGTTTGTGAAAAGTAAGATTGATTTATTTTGTGTTCACTTGTCCATTAAGTTCTGACGATTCCGATTATTGTTCAGTATTTTCACTTTGTTTTGATAATAGTCAGTTAAATTGCACAAAAATATTTTATTCGAATTAATGTATGTACGTCTTATGTTTTTTTTTCAAGTTCAATTCTTGAAGTGTCACATCACTTGATCAAGCTGGCGCTCCGAATATATATATATTTTTGGAATATCACTTTCCACAACAAAGGTTTCAGTTTATAATTTCACTAAAGAACATAAGGCCTTACTAAAAACGTCGCAATAGTTAAATTACACTTAAGACGGTCTTAGTTGCTGTACACACAATGTCTTACTAAAATATCCAGATTACGAGCTATCCCACCGCTGCCACCAAAAGTTGCACTTTTAATGAACTTATTAATTTAGGGATCTTTCAATCGTAAATACATGGAAGTAAATACAGTGGTGAAGAGATAGGTGTTTATTGACGGAGACAGAAGTACAGGTAGTACAGTAGATTGTTCAAGCTTGAGAGACAACACTGTAAGAACCCCGATATAAGTCGGTTACTTGGTTTAAAGACACTCAGGCTGCAATCTAATTGGCTAAAGCTAAATAATACAAACCTAGTGTTCTGATTGGCTATTTCATACAGAGGGTGCGTGGTACTTCCTTAGAACCCTCGCTATTCCTACTGTTCTACATTTACGAGAAATTGGATCGTACAAGATATTGTTACTCATCTCATCAAATGCCCATCACACATTAAATCTAGACACCTTAAGTTACCAGCCGAGGGGCTAAATCACAGGATGACAATAATTGAAGATAGTCTCCCTTCACATTGGACACACGCATAGAAATAGGCCTACACATGAAATCGGCACACTCCAAGTTAATAGCCTAGTGTGCAATCTGACGGACCCAAGATACCATCTAGTTAAAATTATTCTTCCCTTTAGGGAAACTACACACGGAATAATATACAGATGCTACTAAAGGGGACAACACAATACGTGCAAATTCTATTATCTAGACTAGCTAGGGGAGTGAGGCTGCCATTACAACAGTCAATAAACTTAATGTTTCGTCGTGTAATAAGTTTTGGCATCTGTTTCGGTACTCGTATTGAGTATTGTAAGTAGATTAGATCATCAGCAGAGATTCCGGGAACTGAGAGTTGTCCGTGATTGAGAACTCTGTCTCGGTTAGAAGTCATCATTATGTCAATCCAGGTGTGAGATGTAGAAGTGTGGTTTGTTGGGTCTAGGGGCAGAACTGTTAAATTGCAAGAGTCGAATATCGTTTTTAGTTGTCGTGTGTCAGTGTAATTTTGTAATAGTAAATTAGTATTAAAGTCCCCCATAATAATTATTTGTTCGTAGTGGGGGATATAATAATTTTAAAAGCAAAGTTTCGAAGTCGGTGAGGAAGCCAATTTTAGGGGGTCGGTAAACTTCTGCTAGAAGAATCGATTGATTAACAATCTTAATTTAAAAAAAAATAAACTCTGGTCTAGCGGAATACGCACTAGGTGATTGGCTTTAAACTTGGCATTTTATGTCATTGCGAATGTATGCGCATACACCGCCCCCACGCCGTTTAATGCGATCATTCTTAATCAGTCTATAACCATCTAGCGGCACTAGGATGGAATTAAAGAATGGCCTTAACCACGATTCACTTATTGGAATAACATCCAACTTATTTACTTAAAACAATTGCCTGCAGGTCAACAATGTGTGACATGACGGATGAAGCGTTAAGATGAGCCACTTGATATGTGCGTAGATGCCCAGTATTTAAATTAAAATTCAGTTTTGACGCCAGTCCCTTCACACAATTGAGTTCAATGAGGTCGCCTTTTAACGCCCAAAATGTTGTGAACAAAAATAAATACAAAAAAAATAAGAGAAATTGAAATTCCATTATTATTGGATACGTGCCAAAAGTCACCATTCTTCTTTTTTACCTCACCATAACACACAACCCTCAATTTTTGCTTCATGTAAGTCAAAGGAGGGCGGGAGTTGTTAGACTATATTTCGGTGTTGAGGTTGACACAATATTTTAAAAAGTACTCGTGTCGTTGCTATCGCACCTATTTCGCCCCTGACGCTTAGGGTCAGTCGCGTAAGTGGTTGCGAGGGGTCGATGCGTATCTGTGCGGCTTTAGCATCCTCGTGACGGCATGTGATTGTGCGCTCATAGTTCAGTACGCGTGACTGCTCCCTCCGTTGCGTGGCGGCAGCAGGCCTTGGGCATGGCCCAGCATTGTGTCCTTGTTTGTCACAAAAACGGCACTGCACTCTCTTGTTTGCCCTGTTTGGGTACTAATCGTGACAATATTCGCTATGAGGTTGGATGACGCTGTTATCAACGGGGGTGTTAATAGTAAGGCAGCCTGGGGAGAAGGGGTTGCAGTGCTTCGTGGTGAATAATTTGTCCATCCAACGATGTGGTTCGTGTCCTTGACGGTTGGCGACACTGGGACCACCGAGGTGGCTGGTGAGACGACCATATCCGGGACGGCTGGTGTGGCCCCCGATGTGCGCTCACCGACTGGGACGGACGATGTGGGCGCCAAATACCCTATTGGGCTCTCCTCCACTTGACCCATGTGGTTGCCCGTGTGCCACACATGACATTAACTATAAAGTTAGATTAGACACAAAGAATGAAACCTGTAACATGACAATCATTAATATGAAAATAACATATCCTGGGCAAGTATGCGCGACAATAAATTGTCGATGGGGTTCAAGCCTGTTTAGACGATAGACTGGGGTAGAGTGTATTATCCCGCTCTCGAGGGGCAATTGCCGGAGCATAGCTGGGAGGAGCTGTGAGAGCTCTCATCTCTTCTTCCTCTTTCAACTCGAGAACCCGGTCCTCTGAAGCCATTACCACGAAGTTTAGACTTGGGCACGTTGCATATGTCTGATTGACAATGCTAAGAGCGTAATTTCTGGCATAATATACGCCGTTTCCATATTAGCATGTCAATGATAATGACGCAAATGAAAGACAAGGCTGAGCACACGAATGTGTGTATGTGGTGCATTATACCACGAGGGCTTATTGATTGTGTCCAATTCCTCCATCCACTTTTGAAAGGGAACTGCCGCAGACGGCCCATGTGCCTTGCCTAATTGAGAGATAATTTCTTTAATTTGACTGTCATTACCCATGGTGTCGTTGATAGAATTAGATGTGTCATTGGAAATTAGTGTAACTATATTTGGCAATTACAGAATATTAAAACTTTGGCCCCGCGTTGTGCGTCGACTTTTTGAGGTATGTGAGGCTAAAATAAAATCAGTCCCAAATGCTTGACAATTTTCTGATATTTCTACCTTTTCCGTTCCTTGTAATATAGTCTGTGTCACAGAATCATTATCCCAATGATACGTATTCGGGCAGTGTATTCTTGTTTTTAATGGCCCAACTGAGTAAATAAATCCAAGTGTTTTGGGCGAACAAACGATAGAATGTGGGCTCGAAATGTAAAAAAACATTTTCTTGGTTGTGACCTCGGCGGATAGGCCGCATTGGAGTACATATAGTGAGTATATTGTTAGTACAATGTCACAGATCCTCTAAACTCATTTTGAGATAAAACTGACCATCCGGAGTGCTAAAAGGTCGTTACTTGGGACAACCATCAATGAGTGGAGTGAATATGGAAGCCGTTGTGTCTACTTATCAACAAGCTGTCTTTCCAAGGTTATAATATGGCGGTCTATACTGACCTGATTCTGAAGCATTTTAATTCCTTCTATTTGCAATCTTGCGTACATACATCGAGCCTAAGTTACTTGTACAATACTACATCTACGAGACTATATCTAAGTGGAGGGGGGTGGTGTTGTTGACCAACATCACTCCCCACTAGGGACCTGAGAGAAACCTCTTACAGGTACAAGTTTACCAGACGTTCTTCAGCCTCTTGTATCTCATCCAACCAGACATGCAAGTTTGCCAGACGTTCTTCATTCTTTGCTTGTATCTGATCCACCCTGACAATCTTTAGCACCTCTATCAGAACATGAAGGTTCTGTGGAGTCACTTGAGCAAACTCTCGCCCACTGAGGTTATACTGTCTGGGCCTCGGCTCACTTCTTGGATGATCCTCCTGAGTATGGGTGTTGTCGCCCTGGCTTTCTGCCTTCTCTGCAGCAGGTTTATTCGTTAGTTATTAACATGCTGTGAACCATATTCGTAACTAATAGCCAAACAACTATGTGGTATAATACTTAAAGTTCAAGAACACTGTCAGAACATTTCTCTAAAGCTGGGTAGATTCCTATTAGAAAGTAAAAACACGAGAAATATGCAACATCTGAAAGAAAGCCAAGTTATTCTTCAACATAGGGGTTGTATGAAACAGACAGATGCTTTCCTATAGGTCGTGGCGTAGACGTGCCTAACTAAACCTCTTATGAATGGTTAAAAATGTCCAAGTCTTAACTGACTACACTGAATTTACTTCACTGTTAAAAGTTGCAAGTCCTAAGTGAATACTTTTCCTAGCCATAGACTGTCATAAAAAGCTGGTACAGGCTAGGTGACTCTGAGTTCGTAGTTGTAGCTAGCTGATTCTTTGCTGACAGAGAGTGTCCCGGGGTGCAGAGAGTTTTTATGACCTCGGGATCCAGAGTAATTGCTTTTTGGCCTGTCGCCGCCGGTAGACATGGGTACCTCGGCGCTTCCAATCATTTCCTAGTTTTACCGATAGTGGCGGGGATAGATAATTTCCGCGGGGAGTCTTGGATCCTAGCCAAGCTGGGACGTGTAACGGGGAAAGGGGTTGACAGGGGGGTAAGGGAATGGTCCTTCCCCGACTTTTGTGAGCAAGAGAAGGTGACGTGCCTAAGTGCGCGTACTCATATCTCCAATTCAATCGCGTGTACAGGTGTGTTCATACAGAATGGCTGCAGGCAATGGATATGACTCTGGTAGGGGTGTGTCGTGCCTAAGTGCGCTTGCTCATATACTCATTTCGATCGCGTGTACAGGTGTGTTCATGTAGAATGGTAGAGTGGCTAAGTCTTGGCGGCGCCCCGCACCGCCACGTGCGTAGGCCCTTCAGGTGTGTTCATGCAAAATGACTGGCTGCCGCGAGGAGGATGTGGGAGGGGGGGTGGAAATCGATGCACGGTCTTATCTTGGTGAATGCCTGCGACTGGACTCGAACTTGGGTTAGTTCTTAACAAAATGCCTACACTGGGATTTGAAGTTATATTAACGTATTCACAAAAGTGCCCGCGTCTAGTCTCGAGTTTTATACTGGTTGTTTTTAGTCAAAGATTTTTATCTTTAGGCTGGACCGCACCCAGGGTATGCAAGCCCGGGGCTAACAGTTTGTTTATTGATTGGCCTGGCTGGCTGCTGCTTCCTGATTTACCTAGGAGGCTCGACCTTTCTTACGGCTGTCTGTTTCACAACAATACTCCACCCTCACAAAAAAGTTGGTCATAATCTGGCCAACCTTTTACTAATTTTAACTAATAGAATCTCTCATTGATATATTTAAACAGTTCTAGATATCACTTCAGTAATATTGCTTCTCAACCATTTCAAACACGCAGTTTTAAGTCATCTTTTAAGTCATCGTTGAAAATACATCTGCTCTTTGGGTTAGCCAGTGCTTACATATTATACTTAGCTTAATTAACCGCAAGCAAAGGCGAAGCAAAGGAGAACGAATTTATTTTATTTACAGCATGATGTAACCCAGTGCACGTCCCCCGGATCTTTCATGTTACCACAGGTAGTTCAAATGTTTTCGTCTCAAGGGTCTGCGCATGGGAAACATAATGCTCGGACAGTTTAGCTAAATATTCTAAAGAGAGTGGTATATCTTATGTATTGAACAATTAATACAATCTTTCTGAAACACCTGTCTTCAGGGGATCTCTGCCCCCTTTGCACTCCACACTTCGATGGGAACACAACACTCTTAGAAACCACATGGAGTTCACTGTCGATTGTTTACCACTTGCCCCGCCCCCATTCTTCAATTGTTGAGTTGTCAGTTAGGACTGTAAATTTTTACTATTATAATGTGAGTCTTTATTTGTCGAATTGACCTAGGAAGGAATCCCTTCATTCGTAGATCATGTGCTTGTCCCTTTCTATTTTCTCATTTTCGATATATTACTCGTCTAGTGGTTTTAATGTAAACATTTTTTTCCTATTACACAAGATAAGGGTAGGTACAGCACTGTGCTTGTGCCCTTTTGCCTGTTATGGCGAAAATTGGGCCTACCTATCATTGCTTGCTTTTATTTTCTATGAGAATGAATTCTTATAGCTGTGAGATTTGTAAATTTTTTTGTTTACACACTATGTCGTTTTGTTGTTTCACATTTATCATATTACTATCTTTAAGTTGTGATAAGATTTCATTTTAATGTATAGGCGCTAGGCAAATTATTCATTTATTGTTATCTTTCGTTTTTGTCTAAGAGGAAGGAAATTTTCTCTAAGTAATACACACACTGCACTATTCTGAGTGTTTTTGCGCTTATTGTGAATTATTATTTTAACATTTAGAGTTCCAGATGTCACTACTGTAACCAACTGACCTTGGTCATTTCTAAGCATATCTATTATTATTTCAAAAATGTGGTATAATATCCAACCGCTTCCATAAGGCTTGTGGCCAGTCAATCACGGGGTGACCGGCTGTCCCAATCGACCACCAGCGATAGTCGGTCGAGCCAGCCAAGCACACATTTGGTTGGCTACTGTTTGTATCTCCCCTACCCTTCTAGGGTGGTTTATGTTTTTAATTTGAACGATTATTCATTTAATTATCACGTCATGTTAGTATTCTTCTGATTTTCCTTGTATTTATTTCCCGATTATTCATTTAATTACTATGTCATGTTGGTATTCTTTTGATTTTTCTTACATTTATTTCCTGGAGTGAATATGGAAGCCGTTGGGTCTTCTTATCTACAAGCTGTCTTTCCAAGGCTATAAAATGGCGGTCTGCTGACCATGATTCTGAAGCATTTTAATTCCTTCTATTAGCAATCTTGCGTACATACATCAAGCCTAAGTTACTTGTACAATACTACATCTACGAGACTATATCTAAGTGGAGGAGGGTGGTGTTGTTGACCAACATCACTCCCCACTAGGGGCCTGAGAGAAACCTCTTACAGGTACAAGTTTACCAGACGTTCTTCAGCCTCTTGTATCTCATCCAACCAGACATGCAAGTTTGCCAGACGTTCTTCATTCTTCGCTTGTATCTGATCCACCCTGACAATCTTTAGTACCTCTATCAGAACATAAAGGTTCTGTGGAGTCACTTGAGCAAACTCTCGCCCACTGAGGTTATACTGTCTAGGCCTCAGTACACTTCTTGGTTGTCGCCCTAGCTTTCTGCCTTCTCTGCAGCAGGTTTATTAGTTTGCATAATTCAAATTAATTGTCGAGGGAGTTGTCTTATTGTTAGTCTAGAGGATTCTTTGTTCTTTCTAAAAGAACAAAACTAGATGGGTAAAGAAGTCTTCCAAGTTTCATGCAATTAACAAGTTTGAAAGCACTAGATTTGAGATCTGCAATTAACTTTTAGTAAAAGGCGTCAAGTTGAAATCGATACAAGAACCAAACAAGTTGTTTGTGCCCAAATGAAGACTTACAAGCTTATGACTCGAGTCCACCATGGCTTGCAATGTCTCCTGGTAAGGTTGACCTTTTACACATTACGTAAGAGACAGAGGTACTGAGGGTGTGTTCCAATGACGTGCCAATATTACGCAGGCTAGCACTGTTGTTTACTGTGCTCCCAGTAAAGCCAGCAGGTAACGGAATGCACTCAATGTAGATGTCTAAACCAAAATAAAACGGTAAAAAAATGAATCACCAGATTGATTCATAACAGGTCCACTTATCTTCCAAACGGCCGACCCCCTTTCTACCCCTTCCAGACGCATCCGCAAGGACAAGTCGATGATTTTCCACCGCGGGGTAGGGCCTGCCTCCTCGCCTGGCCCCAGGTCTTCGTCGTCCGACGTAAGGCCAATGATTTTGATTGTCTCACCACTAGCTTTGGAGAAAAGGACACACTCCTCGTCGGAGGAGGGATTGATTGATTGTCTGGCCGGCAGGAGCTAACCAGCCCCTCCACCAGGATCCGCACCCTGGCCTGAAGGGCGTAAAGCTCCTCGGAAACCTCGGGGAGGGTGACCCGCTCGCCTTGGGCCCCCAGCCGGGTCTGGACGGCGTCTAGGCCGACCAGAATCGCCCCACGCTGGGTCCGCAGCTCGGCCCGCTCCTGGCGAAGTACGGTGCGTCGGAATGCCACCCCCCTTTCCTGGCGTTCTAACAACACCCTGGCCCACCTCTCCCTCTCCCGAGCCGCCTCCCGGGCCGCGACCCCGAGCCTCTCCAACTCATTGGCTCGTGCCTGAAAGTGAAGGGCCACCCTGGGAGAGGCCCCCCGTAATCGAATGACACGATCCTCACAATGAACAAGTTTCTCTTCGGCTTCGGGAACACGCAACATTTTCTGAAATGGCGAGAGAAACTCTGCTTTAAAATATAAATAAATAATAGAGAGTAAATAAATAATAGATCAATGAATAAATGACAAAAAGCACCAGGGAATAGAAGCACGCTAGTCAATAATAGGACCTGGTAACTAAGTCACGAAATATTATCGGTACTAATGAGAAATCCGGCTTTAATGAAAATTAAATAAAAAAAAAATAAATAAATAAATAAATAACAAATAAATGAAGGAACGAACAAAGAAAGCAAAAATGTACCAGGTAAAGAGAATCACGCTAATCAATAACAGTACTTGATGACCGAATCGCAGGACATCACCAATAGTGTTCAGAAACCACGCTTAAATATTGAAAAAAATTAACCGAATCAATATTTAAAAAAAAAGAAAAAAAAAATGATGAATTAGTAAACAAAATAAAACAACGGCCCGTTAAAAATAGGGCGCGCTAGCCAATAGAGAAACAAGATGACAGAATCGCACAGTTCTTTAATCAGACACCTACGCTTAAATATAAGTAAATAAACAAATAATTAACAAAAGATAAACAACTGGAATAACTTAGAAATTCGTGGAAAAATAAGAGAATGCACTAATTGATAGCCAAGCTTAATGGTCGAGAGTGAAACACGTAAATACCTGAAGGCGAGCTACAGACACTTAGTCGCAGGCAAACACACCACGATACCACACTCTGGATGGTTCAATAACGACTGAGCCCTGAACATCCTCTCAGGCCCGATAAGTAACCAGGAGAGCACGTAGTGTGCTAAATCAGGGGCTCCAAAATCCTGCATGTCCCAGTCAAAGGAAGGGGGTACTTCAGTAACTTGACCGACCCCTAGCCAGGACCCCATCCAAACAAAGCCAAGCTCAAATCCGTGGAAAAAGAGAATTCACTAACTGATAGGAAAGCTTGATGATCGAAAGTGAGTCATGTAAATACCTGGAAGCGAGCTACAAGGACTTGGTCACAAACAAACACACTTCACGATGTTGCACTTGGGATAGTTCAATGACGACTGAGACCTGAACACCCTGTCAGGCCTGACATGTAACCAGGGAAGTACGTGTAGTGTACTAGCAACGGGACTCCAAAATCCTGCATGTCCCAGTCAAAGAAATAGTGTACTCCAGTGACAGCCGACCCCTGACTAGAAACCCTGTCCAGTCGGCGACCAACAAAGGCCAATAAAAGGGATTTAGGTAACACCAAATGGAGGTAATAATAAAGCTTACAACTCAATTACTTTGTCTAAATGAACCTCTTCCCCCATTTCGTTAGATAAATAACGTAACAACCGTTTCTAGACCCTAATTCACATGCTAGCCCAGCACCTACAGAAGCATAACTCTGAATAAATAACAATATAATGGCTGTAATAAAATAAGGCAAATTGAAAAAAGCCAAATGGTACATGAACAATGTCCAAATATACAATAACAATAATTTTAAATATTGATATACGAGCGACGATTGTTCATATATGTAAGACCAGTTGCGCGTTGAATTAGAACGAGAAAAACTGATTCAAAGTCGAGACGAGAATAAAGAATGATAGAACGCAATATAACACTCCTGTCTTTAAAGGAACTTCTCCTCGTGTATCTGATGCAAGTTTACCAGATTTCTTCATTCTCCTCTTGTATCCGATTCAATTTTGCCAGACCTTCATTCTCCTCTTGCATTTGATGCAAGTTTGCCAGATGTTCTTCAGCCTCTTGTTTCTCATCCAACCTGACATGCACGTTTGCCAGACGTTCATTCTTCTCTTGTATCTGATCCTTCCTGAGATGCAAGTTTATCAGACGTTCTATACATTCTTCTCTTGTATCTTATCCAACCAGACATGCAAGTTTACCAGACGTTCTTCATTCTTCGCTAGTATCTGATCCACCCTGACAATCGTTAGCACCTCTATCAGAACATGAAGGTTCTGTGGAGTCACTTGAGCAAACTCTCGCCCACTGAGGTTATACTGTCTGCGCCTCGGCTCACTTCTTGGATGATTCTCCTGAGTATGGGTGTTGTCGCCCTGGCTTTCTGCCTTCTCTGCAGCAGGTTTATTAGTTTGCATAATTCAAATTGGTTGTCGAGGGAGTTGTCTTATTGTTAGTCTAGAAGATTCTTTGTTCTCTCTCTTCCCAAGGAAACTCCCCGGTGGCGGCACGACATCCCCAGGGCGTGTGACGAACTCAATGCTGTCAGTGTCCATGTACAAGGATCTCTCATTTAGTAATTTGAGATATTCATGCAACTCAAGAGGGGCCAATGTGGTGGTGTATGCTGCAATAGCAATAGAGGTTCGTGGTGATACCTTGATACCCTCTATATGCGTTTTCCATGCTGTCAGTTACTTGTCTTCTGTGACGGGATCGCAAACATGCACTTCTGCATTGGGATCACTTTGTCATTATCTGCTCAACCTCTTTGGGCCCCATGATCGCAGTTTGCATGAGGTCGTCGTGCTGACCAAATTTTCCCCAAAACGAATTTAACATTAGCCAACCTGGGTTGACCTCAATATTATTCACACACAACTGGTCACAACTGGGCTGGCGCTATAAACACTCGAGAGCGAGGACGCTGAATGAGGCCCACCACTACTGGGGCTGGCGCATCATTTGGTCGGCAGGAGCTGGCAAGCCCCTCGCTCAGGGCTACTAACCTTGCCTGAATGGCGTTAAGTTCCTCCATGAATAACCTGTGAGCAACCCCCTCGCTCAGGGCTACTAGCCTTGCCTGATTGGCGTTGAGTTCCTCCATGAACACCCCGTGATCAAGCCCCTCGCTCAGACAGACTGCAAACGCTCAGTTACACTCAGGTGATAGAAAATCATTATAAGTATTTCAACAGGAAGCTGCAATTTGTTGGTACATGTAGGCCTATTGTTTACACATTTAACGATAATTTATCGAAAAAATATGTTGTAAATGCCTCATGAGAATCCTCTACTCAATTCCGTAATTTGTTCTCGTTTTTCTCCTGATAAGAAGTAGCCTGAAAGACTCTTCTTAAATCTGATAAGATATCCTCACATGTATCCTCATTGGTTACTTCCCTATTCTCGTACCATTTATATGCTGGTCCCTCTAAAAATATTTCAATGTTCTTTTTTAATTCGGGGGCCCCTTATTCATTTAATTTACATGCTTTTTTATATTGGGCTATAAATTCAGAGACGTCCTCGTTCTGTAGGCCCGAAAATCCTATTGGTCTATATTTATCATGTTTATTAGTTATTGGTGGTGTTGGAAAACAGAACCTTGTAGGATTGGAGTCCTCGAGCGGACAACACCCTCGGGCGATTACTCGCCTTGGGTGGACTTAACACCTAAGGTGTTATTTTCTACCCTCTCGGACGTAAAGACAGGGATCTTCTAGTGGACGACACCCTCGGGCGTAACTACTCGCCTTGGGTGGACTTAACACTTAAGGTGTTATTTTCTACACTCTCGGAGTTTCTAACTAAGGGCGTAGGGAAGAACCACGGTCTTGGGAAAGGTCAGGGGGTGTCAGACAGCAATGAATTCCCAGAAAAACCAAGACCTGATGTTTCCGCTACTAAAGCATCTAGTTTATTGTCGCTAATTATATGATATATACAGCTTTGAATCTAAGCAACAGGAAGCTCTTGTTTAATATATTTTTCTGCTTTTATATTGTTTAAACCTTTTTCGCTTTTATGTGTTTTTTTTTTTTTGGTAATATATTAAAAATCGACAGTTAGAAATTCTAAACATTAATTATAAATCCTAAACATCAAGTATAAATCCTAAACATCCATTATCACAAGAGTCTAAACGTCCATAGTTTTGCAAATACACTTTGCTTCATTTTTCTAATGTTAACTTATTGAAATCCTCCAAAATGTGGGCAGTACACCCCATACACGGATCTCAGACGTCTTAAGTGGCGCAACACCTTAATATTCTTAATTCAATAACATCAAAAGTCCTTTAACCTAAGAATTCTTAAACTAGCTAGCACCTATAAAATGATCATGTTGCCGGGGTAAGAGTGGTCTTTCAGCTTGTAATCCCAGTATGTGGTTTGTTTTCAAAGCAAAGGTCAGAACGTGTAAAAAACCTGTTAAAATCTTAATTCTCTTGTAAAACCTTAAAGGCCGGAGATGGCCAGAACGAACAATGAGAATTATTCAAGCTGTTTTTAAAGCTAAGAAATGGACAATAGAGAACTCACCAATGGAAATGTTCTGGAAGAGCTGTATCTTTCCCTAATTCTAACAAACACTTTAAATCTAGCTTTCTCGCCCTTCCAAAACAGGGTGAGTCCTATTTTGTAACAAACTGGCTCGGCTCTGCACCTTAAGAGTTTAGAGCAATTAAGCGTCGGCTCGAAGCTTGCTGTCCTGGAACGCCTGCGGACGAGAGACGACTTATGCCCCCGGGCAGCGTCTTTTATACTCGCCGCCATCTTGGGCGCTGCCTAGCCCTTTTTTAATTGGTTCCTCGCCCCACCTTTCTGATTGGTTAGTTGCCTTACCTTTTTCTGGCTGGTTCGCCCTGGTCCTCCCTCCAGGATAATTCCCGGAGGAAAAGCCACTGCGTCCACTCAGCAGGTGTAAAAAGGCCCAAACCGCCCATAGGGGGGGGGGCTGGGGTTCGTGGGTGTAGGACTGTTTCCTTGCCCATGCTCATAGAGTCAGTTCTGGGTCTGTTCCGGAGCGAGGGGTACGGGCGGGAAAGTCTGGAAGTTTGGGGAAGCTGTGTCCGTATGAAGGAGGGCAAGGGGGGTGAGAAGTGTGTGATGCAGGTATTGTCATGGTATTGATTGGGTCCCTGCACTGATCTCTGAGGCCCCCTGTAACTATGACCCTTCACCTTTCACCTTTAGGCAGAAGGTGAGGAGGTGGGGTATCTGCAATGCAGATGTTACCAAAGTATTGATTAGGTGCAAGGCAAGGAGGTGGGGTATCCGCAATGCAGACTTAGGACTCTGTCCTGACCTCGAACCTTTCTAAGAGTGATACAGCTTTCCGTTCATTTCCGTCCCATAACAGTGGCATATTTGAATATTCCCAGCTCAGTGAATTAATCGAATTACACGGGCTATTTTCTTCGTCTTAAGAGTAGGTCCTAGGTGAATTCTGTGGTGTATTTGTTCCTTCTACATTTGCTCTATCCTCCTCAGCATCGTCTCTTATAGCACTGTTTGTGGTTTCAATTGGTATAATGAGTTCAGGTGTACTTCTGTCTCCGGACATAATTTTAGCACTGACTTATTTAAATTTATTACCCGGCTAAGCATCCACCATATGTGACGATCTGGTCGCCAGCCTACCCCAAAAGGATTAATTACTGTTTGATTTGCCTCCACCAGAGTGTCATTTAATTAATTATTACTAACTAATTCTCAGGCCACACTCAACCTAGATGATAAGTACTTGCTTGCTAACGAGAGGATCATTATACGAGACCCTTATCTAAGAAGTTGTCAAATATAAATAAGGATTGGCAGGTAGATGAGAGCATAAGTCAATCTCAAATTACATTTACTATTTAATGAACCAATTTAGTTAATTAACAGTTGTGTTGACATTACAATACATGAGGAAGAGGACAAGAATGGATTCATTACAATGTATAGCCTGAAGGGCTGAAGATACTTAGTTATTAGAATGTCGCTTTTAAGAACAAGTTTGATTTTTTAATAGTTAAATCCATTCTAGTTGTCTACCCTTTATAATTATAAATAATTAGACATGGTGAACTTGTTTGACTTACCTAGACTCAGCTTGGTCTTAATTGGACTGCTCTAACACCCTTCAGTTCGACACCAGGCACTAACACTTCGCTATTGAATGTTCAGCTATAAGAGTTGCATCGCAACTGCAACAATGAATGTTTACTGCAAGCCCCGAGTATCAACTCTGAGCCCCGAATATCTACTGACTACTTGTGAGCTAGTCCTCTGTATGTACCACCACTAGCCCTGAACTCACGTCGTTCCTTTGTATTATTAAAACAAGACATTTAGAACCAAGACATCCCTTATCCTATTCGAGGTAGGTATAGGTAGCTTTCGAATAGTATTTGCATGCGACAGGTAGATCCTCACCTTAGCTAGCTAGGACCTAGCTAATTAGTAGAGGCCCAGCGTAGTCAGGACAGGAAGGTGAGAACAATAAAAATATCGTTAAATCGTCAAAGCCCTAGCCAAAGTTGGCATGCAATTATATGAGGCCGGCCACGTGCCGGAAATGTGTGCCAGATTCGTCATTTCGTCACAATATTACATAACGTTTATAACGTTTTCCCACGGCAGGGTTCCACGTCTCGTGCAATATCATTCCATTTACGATTTCTCACGCTCTTTCTTGAGATATTTTCGACATTTAAAAAATAATTAGCATATTGACTCCACACCAATGTTTATTACTCCCTGACCTAGAAGCAATATCATGTTGCCAGTAGCCACCCCTCGAGAGCGAGGAAGAAAATCGAGGCTCACCCTCTGTTCCGCACCATTGACGCAACCAGCATCACTAACGAAAGCATTATCGTAGCCAACAAACTTGGCTAGGTTGACCACCTTCTCATGAATCATCTTTTGTATCTCGGGGTCAAGATATGGTGCAGGGGCTACCTCCACTATCTTGGAGTAGCGCCTCTGTAGTGAACAATCCCTATCGAAAAGATGTGTAAGATTGCCGAGCCAGTTCCTAAGCACTTGGACCTTAAAGTGTCTTGGACTTTCAATGAATCTCTCGATTAATCTCTCGATGAACCTCTTGATATATCTCTCGATGAACCTCTTGATGAATCTCTTGATGAACATGCTTTCATTGCCAAAAGATGAAAGCGCCTCGGAACTGGCGCGGTTGAAGGCGTCCTACACATCTGTTGCGATACGGCCCTCTGGACTAGACCGTACGCACTTCTTAAAAACTACTATGATCTACAACTAGCGCGTGGGTTGGGCCAAGGTCTCGGGGGGAACCATGGACAGCTAAATTGTCAGGATTGCCATTTAAATTACACAAATGCACTCTTCTCTTCTCGCACACAAAAGCGGAATTTATTTGCAAGATATTTACAGCTTTATAACGTTAAACAAAAAGACAAACATTCAGTATTTACAGTTGATTTAAGTACATAAATAACAAAGTGAGTGAATTGCGACAGAAGCTTATATTTGATAAATTTTAACTGTTTTATAGTTTTTAGTTATTTTTCTTAATGTTTTTGTTATAAAAGACACATACTATTGTAATAAACATTTACTATTCTAAACAACACTTGCTATTCTAATGTACAATATTTATTCTAAATAAAGAGTTTGTTTAATCTTAACATGTAGGCCTAACAGTTATTGGGGAAGCACACCTATTCTAATTATTATGGTATTACCCTACTCCTCGGCAACAATTTCCTCTACTTATTAGGATACAGTATTTCATACGATCTATTGTTCATTGACATGTGTTCCTAAAGTACAGGAATTTCTCTAATATTAAGTACAGTATTCGACTATCCTGTATAGCGCTCCCTATAGTGCTTAGTGCTGTGACAGGGCTACATATATACTAAGTAGTTACTGCTTGGTTAGAACTACTTCTCGCTGTAACAATCACCGTTTCGAAAAGTGGATATCTTCTTAATTATTGTTATGGGGCTAAAGCTAACAAGTGAAGGACGAGATAAAAGTACGGACAACCTTTTAGTCAAGTGACAATACACCGGACAGTGAAGTTCCTATTTGCTGCAATACACGCCTAAAAGTACAATCTTATTGTTTAAGTATACGCTGTGAACTGAAATAAATGACAAACAACTATGTGGTGTAGTTCTTATAAGTTCATGAATTCTGTGAGAACGTTTCTCAAAAGCTAGTTAGAATCCTAAAAGAAAAAGAAAACACGAGAAATACGCACATTTGAAAGATAGCCAAGTTAATCTTCAGCAGAGGGGTTGTTTGAAACAGACAGTTGCTTACCTTGTAGGTTGTAGCGTATGCGTGCCTAACTATGAACCTCTTATGAATGGCAAAAAGTCCAAGTCTAATCTGACTGCACTGAATTTACTTTGCGAATAAAAGTTTGCAAGTCCTAAGTGAAACTTTTCCTAGCCATATTCACCAAATTGAACTAAGACAGAAAAGGGACCTAGCCCGTATATATATGAGCCGCCTAGGACGATGACTACATCTAGCACCGATTTTTCATGTCGATAAATTTAAGTCGTAAAAGTCAAAACATAGGTGGAATCTTGAGAAAAATATTGCACAAAAGATTCCAGTCCTAGAAACGACTAGATCAACAACAACTATGGCAGGTGTTACCAAATTCGTGGTCTGCTCTAAACGATAAAAAACTAATAAAACTTATTATTTTGCCAACTAAGAAGTTAGTTTAGCCATAACGACCGGCAACAAAATAGTAACGGACCCAACTAGAGATTACCTAAAGAAGGGAAAGGCAGGTGGAGAGCGACTTAATTAATTTAACTATACTACGTAAGCGTTCCAACTTTCAAATAGTTTGAACTCATACCGAATGACCGCCTAGCCCTCAGAACATACCTATATGCGACGAACATTGGGAAAATAAATAAGCTAGTGTTCGATCGATTAAACCACAAAATTAATATATAAACGCACAACCGGGTTTCCAAAGAGCAGAGAAAATTTAGCTAAGGTCATATAATAACTAGGAGGGTCAGGAAAACTAATTACCAGATTATAAGACAATCAACATCCAATTATAAACCCCAAACAAAATGTAATCAATGAGAACTTACCTTTGGACCAACATCTCGCTTCTGCTTCAGTGCTTCAGTTGTCATGGCACTTAGAACGCGAAGAATTGGAGTGTATACAAAAAAAAAAAGAGTGAAGACGAGAAACACGCGCGGAGCAAATAAAACAATTCTACGGAAAATTCTAGATAAATTAATAAAAATCGAACGGAGATGATAATAATAATTTCCAAAAAAAAAGAGAGACTAGGGAGTTTTTGAAACGCGTAAGTAGACCCCATGCCTAATTAGGCCTGGTCAACCAGTACGCGCCCAACCGTTACCCACCGTTAGCCAGGACGAGACGGGCGTTTACGAATAATGTCCGAATATGAAATATATAAAATATATTATCAAGGTGCCCCCACCGACAACACATTCGAGTACAACTATAAGGTATTGACCGGTGTTGTTGTAAGGGCAATCGGAACGCTATAACAATAGAATAACGAGGAGCAACCGAAAAAAAAAGGGGGAGAATAAAAAAAAAAAAAAATAAATAAATAAATAAAAAAATAAATAAGAACATAATAAAATAAATAAAGAAGAATAACGAATAAATTATGCGGGATGAAGCCTGCCCGGTGCGGCCCCGGCCTACCAATTGCTATACCGGGGTTCGCTCGACCACTTCCATCCCCCAAACAGCTTCTCGCGAAAGGGATGCTCCCCAAAATCTTTAACATATTTCCGGCAGAGGTTGAAGAAATTTCTTCGAGCCCTTCTCTCGAAGCCTGGTAACCAAGGGTGGAGGCGGACGGAACTCGACACTAAACGAAGCAAACCGAACAGCTCGAGTTCTAACAACTCGGCCCGGCACTCCGTTAAACGGACGGTGCGATCCCTCCACATGCGCCCCGACCGGTAAGGATGCCAGGGACACTCCAAGCGGTAAAGGTGAAGGAAGATGTCGGACGCCATCAAGGCGCCCTCCACCCCCATAGAGCGGACGAACTGATCGCCTGCCGAGGAACGATTGTCCAAGGCATCGATTAGCCTCCATAAGAGATCCATGTCGGAGCGCGTGACTCCCGTATCTTCGCACATGATACTAGGTGAAAACAAAAAAAAAGAGAGAAAGAAAATAAGAATCGAACCGACGGGAGTAGAACTTAACAAAATGCGCAAAGATTATAGAGAGAGTGAGAACAGTCGATAACTACGTAAATTATTAGTGAAACGAATAACGGATAATTTAATGCGAAATTGAAATAATGAATCAAGATATGAAATAGCAAATAAAGATATTGTGTAAAATAAGCTGAGCAAGGACTATACGCAAAAAACCACGCGAACACTAAAAAGTTATCAAAAACACGGAACTCCAAATCAAGACGAACTGAATGCCAGAGTAAACTGGAGGAGACTGTGAAAATTGTTTAGACAAATTTACCTACGCGAAATTATCACAAAATGGCGACAACAGATGGAAAAATCAAGGGCCTCCAAATAGAAAAGAAGTTCCACAATAAACCCATACACTTTGATAGTTTTACCCACCCCCCGCCGGCCATTTCATAAAAAATACCCGTAAATGTCCAAACGATAGCAGATGTTGAACGGACACAGGAGTTATGACCCACGCTGCTCGAATGAGACAAAAATTACGCAATTAATAGTCAGGATCCGAGATATCAAACGTACAATCCCACTTCTGACACCACTGTTGCGATACGCCTCGACTAGATTTCATGAGATAATTCGACATTAAAAAATAATTAACATATGAACCGAATTAATTTACTGCTACTGAAATAATATCAGTTGAAAGCAACACTGGTAAAGGTAAGAAAGGGCTTCACGCAAAAACCACGCGAACCTAAAAAGTATCAAAAACGGAACCCAAATCGAGCCAAGACCAGTGTATAATGGAGGAGACTGTGAAATCTTTTTACCAATTTCCTACGGAAATACCAAAATGGCACACTAGATGAAAGTCAAGGCCTCCAAATAGAAAGAAGTTCAAATAAACC
Source organism: Sweltsa coloradensis (assembly GCA_024449915.1). Lineage (NCBI taxonomy): Eukaryota > Metazoa > Arthropoda > Insecta > Plecoptera > Chloroperlidae > Sweltsa > Sweltsa coloradensis. The sequence goes on from JAMZAV010002645.1 coordinate 38,200, forward strand.
CATACACTGATAGTTTCCACCGCCCCTCGGCCATTAAAAATACTTTCAAAGTCCAACGATTAATGTTGAACGCTGACATAGAGTTATGACCCCTGTGAATGAGACAAAAAGTTTCGAATTCAATAGAGAATCCCGGATACAGCGCGTAACCCTTCTGACACACTGTTGGATACGGCCCTTGGACTAGCCGTACGCACTTCTTAAAAACTACTATGATCTACAACTAGCGCGTGGGTTGGGCCAAGGTCTCGGGGGGAACCATGGACAGCTAAATTGTCAGGATTGCCATTTAAATTACACAAATGCACTCTTCTCTTCTCGCACACAAAAGCGGAATTTATTTGCAAGATATTTACAGCTTTATAACGTTAAACAAAAAGACAAACATTCAGTATTTACAGTTGATTTAAGTACATAAATAACAAAGTGAGTGAATTGCGACAGAAGCTTATATTTGATAAATTTTAACTGTTTTATAGTTTTTAGTTATTTTTCTTAATGTTTTTGTTATAAAAGACACATACTATTGTAATAAACATTTACTATTCTAAACAACACTTGCTATTCTAATGTACAATATTTATTCTAAATAAAGAGTTTGTTTAATCTTAACATGTAGGCCTAACAGTTATTGGGGAAGCACACCTATTCTAATTATTATGGTATTACCCTACTCCTCGGCAACAATTTCCTCTACTTATTAGGATACAGTATTTCATACGATCTATTGTTCATTGACATGTGTTCCTAAAGTACAGGAATTTCTCTAATATTAAGTACAGTATTCGACTATCCTGTATAGCGCTCCCTATAGTGCTTAGTGCTGTGACAGGGCTACATATATACTAAGTAGTTACTGCTTGGTTAGAACTACTTCTCGCTGTAACAATCACCGTTTCGAAAAGTGGATATCTTCTTAATTATTGTTATGGGGCTAAAGCTAACAAGTGAAGGACGAGATAAAAGTACGGACAACCTTTTAGTCAAGTGACAATACACCGGACAGTGAAGTTCCTATTTGCTGCAATACACGCCTAAAAGTACAATCTTATTGTTTAAGTATACGCTGTGAACTGAAATAAATGACAAACAACTATGTGGTGTAGTTCTTATAAGTTCATGAATTCTGTGAGAACGTTTCTCAAAAGCTAGTTAGAATCCTAAAAGAAAAAGAAAACACGAGAAATACGCACATTTGAAAGATAGCCAAGTTAATCTTCAGCAGAGGGGTTGTTTGAAACAGACAGTTGCTTACCTTGTAGGTTGTAGCGTATGCGTGCCTAACTATGAACCTCTTATGAATGGCAAAAAGTCCAAGTCTAATCTGACTGCACTGAATTTACTTTGCGAATAAAAGTTTGCAAGTCCTAAGTGAAACTTTTCCTAGCCATAGACTGTCATAAAAAGCTGGTACCAGGCTAGGCGACTCTGAGTAGTAGATGTAGCTTTGAAGGTTTTCTGGAGACAGAGACCGAACTCCCATGTGCAACGAATATTTAAAACTTCGTGACTCGGGTTAATGGCCCTTTGAGTGACCCTATTGGTCGCCTTGTGGTACTCGCTGCGCCCCAATCATTTCCTAGTTTTCCGACAATGGTGGGGTTGAACAGTTTTCCACAGGGTGAACTACGATCAGGAAAAACTATGGGGTGTGAAGGGGTTAGGGGTTGACGAGGGGGGTAAGGAGATAATCCTACCCTGACTTTGCGAGCACAAGTTGGTGACATCTTCAAGTGCGCGTGCTCGGTGACTACTAGGTTTGGGCGACGCCCCTTGACCTGCGTGCGCTGACCACATGCGTATGATCCTTGGCGCGCTTTTGTAAATCTGACCGGCGTAATTCGCCGCGTGGAGGATACGGCGGAGAGAGGGGGGGGAAGAAATCAATGTCGGTCTTACCTAGGTGAATGCCCTTGACTGGATACGAATCTAGACTAGTTCTTAGCAAATGCCTGCTTGAGATTTGAAATTACATTATGACGCGTTTACAAAAGTGCCCACGTCTGGTCTCGAATTGTTATTTTAATTATTTTAGTTAAGAAGATTTCTTTTTAAGTTGGACCCGCAACCATGGTGTGTAAGCCGCGGCTAACAGGTTGTTTATCGATTGCCTGGCTAGCGGCTGGCTACTGGTTTAATTCAGAGGCTTGACCTTTCACGCGGCTGTCTGTTTCATAACACATCTTTCATCATAAGAACAACCCGCATTCTTCGGCCTCCACCTCCGTGCGCAGCCTTGAGTATGATTTGAGAAATCTCAAAGAAATCAAGGTTTGGTTGTGGGGTTGTTTACAACAATATTACAATGGGGAAAACGTTTTGATTTGTTTGCTACTCCAATGTCCATCAACAATTTTACTTTGACTATACGGAAATTTAATTTATTAAATAGATATGTGTCGTTTAACCTACTTAGGTATATCTGTTTCGTCACTTTTGGTCTCGTTTTGGTGTAACATAACCATACTAAAATCGTGGTTTTATAACCAATGAATCACAATAATTTAATATGAATTCCTATTACCGGTAATATTAATTAATTCCTCTAAATACAATTAATGAATCAATTAATAATTGGTCATTGTGGGACGATGGCTCGTTCTTTAACAGGGATTATATCTCTTGTTCTTATGTTCATCCCGCAGTGATGGTGCACCGCTTGCATCCGAGACAACACATACCGCAATCGCAGCAACCACCACATCTCGATGCGAGATCGCATTCCCGCCGGCATAGCGTCACTCTGTGAAACATCGAGCATTGCATAAATTTGAGGTATAAACACCACCGTCACGTTTTTTTTTTAGAAGATTTTATAAATATAAATAAATAAATAAACACCCTCACACATACACACTTACACACATGCTCCAGCTCGTCGGAACGCCCCTCCATCTCATCGTGCAGAGTCTTAATTTCTTCCTCTCTATCAAGCAGTTTACGACGCAGGTCCTCGGCTACCCTCACGTTCTTGTAGACCACCTCTTGCAACCTATCGCTGGCTTTTTGCACGCGTGTCTCCACCAGCTGGGCAAATATGTCTGGTTACCGCATAATCCGGCAACCACCTCGCGAACAATGTGCATTTTAAGATTATATTGTCTCAAAAATCTCTGAACTTGTTCTGATGTTCTTGCAATGTGTCTACATGACACACGATATCATCTTAATATACATAACAATGGAAACTCTGCAATCCACTTAGCACTGTGTGCATTAACCATTGGCTGGGGCCCCTTTTAGGTACATTGGCATTCGTATGTACTCGTTCTTGGACAACCCTGTACTAAACAAAGTCTTGCACATGTCATCCGGATGCAATGGGATTTGATAGAAGCCACCAGCAAAGTCCAAAATACTGAAATACTTCGAATTACCCAATTGATTTAAAATTTCTGAAATGTTTGGTAGGGGAAATGCGTCATCTATTGTTATATCATTCACTTTTCTGAAATCAACTACCACTCTCCATTTTTGTTTTCCTGAGGCATCTAGTTTTTAGGAATAACAAGAAGGGGTGAGTTCCATGGACTGTTACTTTTACGCACTATTCCTTATTTTACGCACTATTCCTTCTTTTAACCTTTTAACTACCTGTTCATTCACTTCTTTTTTATATCTATGCGGTAATCGATACGGCCTAACATTAATTGGACCTGTATCTTCTTTAGGGGTTATTCAATGTTCTACTGCGTCGGTGCACGTTAATTCGTCACCAAAAAGTAGGAATAAATCCTTATATTCTTTACATGCTTCTAGTAGGGTATCGCTTTCCTCTGATTTTAAACGTTCTGTTTGCAAATCATTTTCTAGTGTTTCTAATCTTTCTGTTGCTTGACCGACATTATCCTGTAGCACTGAAAACACCTTTGAAGTAACCTCTAGCACTTCTATTTCAATGCCTTGTGAATAAACATTCATTATGCGGACAATACTAACTCCAAATTCTGATTGCATCACACTTCGACCTTACTTGCTTAAGAAGTAACTCCCTAAAATACCATCATTTCTGATAGGGAACTCTTCGTCTACTACGTGAAGTGTGTGAATTATCTCTTTGTCGTCATTTAACTTTATTTTCGCGTACGCCACGCCCAATGTTTAAACAGTTTTATCTGATATTCCCATTAAATTCGATGCATCGTCTTCAAAGATGGGTGTGTTTTCTTTAAGTTTATGTAATTAAATCGAACTGACGTCAGTGCCCGTATCCAATAAAAGATGTACCTCACCAGTAAAGGCAATCTATGCCGGTACACGGACCGTGTCAACCTATGAGGCTTTTGCCTAACGTGAGCCGACCTGTGGTCGCCCCCGGAACTTGTTTTGCTGCCCCCCGATGGCCCTGTTCCGTTTCCGTCTTCTGGCGTTCCGCCTTAACCTTTTTCATAAACATATGCTTTCTGCAATCCCGGATTACGTGTCCGGACTTCTTACAATAGATACAAGTTACGCGGGTTACGTGGATTTCTCTTTTCACAAATACATCTGAACCTGAAGCCTCTCGAGTGCGTCCACCGAACAAGGTCTTCTTAGCAAAACAATTGGAGCTTAAATTTCCCATGCACCCGCAATTTAACATTGTTTCCCATTGGTCTTGTGACTTTTATTTTCCAAAATACTTCTGGCTTGTTTGATCGCTTTTGTATGCGCATTCCTCTAAAACCGCCGCGGCAATGGCGTCCTCGAACTGTGTTTTTGTTTTTTGATTTCACCGACATTTTGAGGGTCTTCTGTTGTCCCTCTGCAAAAATGTTTAAGGCTTGGTGTCGCAAAAGGTCCTGAATGACGAGTGAGCAACAAGATTTTATACTCGTACCCGACCATACTCATGGTTAGCTCACATCAACTAACGAATTTCTGCAAATCTTCGCGCTTCCCGTCGTACGACGGAATAAGCTTGACCGCCATCCATGTCGGTGGTGCTATTTCAACTTTTACTTTAGTGCTATTGATAATTGAACCACCTGTGCTCTTTGTATTATTTGAACCTGAGCCTAAATGGAGATTTGGCAAGGAAGGTAAAGAGTCATTTAGTGAGGTCACCACATGACGTCTTTGGACGAACTGCAATTCAGATAAGTACTGCTGCTGTACGACAATCTCGCTCTGCCCACACGGTCCTTGGTTCAATCGTTTTCGCTCGACGGCTCTCCTCTGGCCTCCTCGAACTCGCGCTAGAATCCCTGGTTCGACCCCAACACGATGCTCCGAATAAAAATTCGATGATTCTCGTGGCTTTATTTTTATTTAACTTACAGAAATTTTCATCACTCGCTGAACCTCCTCTCCCCTTCGTCCCCTTCGATACGCATTCTGAAGGACACGTCGACTAGCCTCCACCGCGGAGCAAGGCCTGCTTCTTCTTCTAGCTCCATGTCCTGGTTAGTAGGGTATCCCCATGTTTGGTTAGACTTGTGGGGGGGCCCAATGGCGGATGGGGGGGATCTGGGGGGGATGGGGGTGGGGGAACTGCTACTCTGTAGTGTGTCTCCCCTTTTATTGCTTTTTTAATGGCTTTTAAATGGCTTTTCCCCCTTTATTGCTTTTTAAAATTGTTTTACCCCCTTTATTGCTTTTTAATTGTTCTCGACCCTCTTTTGTTTTCTACGTGTTGACCCCCTTTGCTTTATTTAAATCCCCACTTATAGTTGAAACCCCACTTATAGTTGAGAGCCCTCTTAGTTTGCCCCAGTCTGTTGGAGGGCGTGAGCCCCACTTATAGTTGGAGCCCCTCTTATAGTTAGCCCCCAGTCTGCTGGCTTCGAAACCCAGCTTTTAGTTGAAGCCCACCTTATAGTTGAATCCAAACTTATAGTTGAAGCCCCTCTTATAGTTTGCCCTCAAAAACTGCGTATGGTTCCAGAAACCACTTATAGTTCTAGACGCTACTTGTGCCACTACCTCTTTAATCGGTCTATTCTTCTGAAAACCGCGAGGGGCGTTCTGGAACAGCAGAGGATCTCGATTTAACATGGGGTCTTATGGGGAATCCTCCGCCCACGCAGCAGAGGATCTCAGCGACGCTTTCTTACGTTGAAAAATAATTTTCCTTTTTTCAAACAAACAAAAATATGTTGTTTTACAAAATCGTTTGTTAGAAAAATAACTTTCTTACTTTGAAAAGAGTATTTTTCTTTTTTTTTTTACAAAATTGGTTGCAAGAAAAAGCGTTTGTTGGAAAAATATGGATTTTAAGTTGATCTTAATCTTACAAACTTACAAGCTCTTATAGCTGTAACAAAATTGCATGGAAATAAAACTTACAAGTTCCTATGCTTACTAAAGATTATGCATGAAATTAAACTTACAAGCTCCTACGCTTTTTAAAGATAATGTATGAACAGAAATCTATCACGATTTCCTGCACTTGTAAAGAAATTGTATGAAAATAATTAAGCAAGAGATCTTACTTGCGTACTTCTTTCCGTGCTGCAAAGAAGTAAAACGATAAAAAGCGTTACCATAGGTATGCGCGCATATTTCTTTATACAATTATTGTAATGTGCGTGTGCGTGTGTGAAACTGAAAGAACGAGGAATTATGTTATGAATCGAATAGAATGAACTTTATTTGTAAAAGAGTGTCAATTACAAAACGGTGAGGTTCGCTCTTCCACCTAACTGTGCTATTTTGAGGGACCATTTGGTAGGAAAGGGCAGATGAAACATGTGTTTCTGTAAAGTTCTAGAATCCACTTTATTCATCTTTTTCTTCTTCTTCTCAAGTGCCACTATAACCAACATTATTCCATATGGCCATTACACATCTCCCCTATGGGAATTGAAAGTTAATACAAATAAACAATAATGATCATATGGAGTGATTAATAAAAAGTTAATAAAGTAAGCAATAATAATCATATAATGATGATTGAAGGAAATCTACTCTATTTGAATTTAATCTCTTACAATGAACTAAATAATGCCAGTAATTTAAATGAGATTCTTTGCTAATATTACTACAAGTTACTACAAGTCTAGTTTCTCAGGCTTACGCACTACTCTCCCACTTTTTGTTGTTACTCTCCCCGGTGTATTTACGGCTTGTTCGGGAAGGTCGGGATGGCGCTGCTCTACCTTCTCTCCATTTGTCGGGGTAGAATGTGAATTGAGGGAGATGATTGAGTGACATTCCTATGATGTTGATGTCTCAATTTATGTTTGCCATCACTTTGATATTCATATCGATTAATAGTAAACACATTATTATTTCCGTATATAGTGATGGAGTCAACTCCCATATCATCGTCTTGATCCGTGTCGGGGTTATAAGTTCTAGATGTCACATTAAAAATCACAGATGTGTTATCGGTATTAAACACATGATGACCAGATCTAATTGTGCTCCTCTTTTTCCGACTCTGTGATTTTGGACATAATTTGTTTGGCCAAATACCCCATCCAGTATTGACAACATTTGCATATTCTGATGATATGGATAGTATAGAAGTATGTCGTTCTATCAGAGCAGTGACACGTCGCAATACAGATTGTGCTGTCTTATGAGCCAATCTCGCAAAATCACCGGATGGAGTTCCTCCTTCAACAGAAATGGTCGTAATACCAGCGGATAAGATTTTTGATATGTTCGCCAATTTACACTTACATTGCAAGCACTTTATAATGCATTTTAACATAAGAATAAAAATAATAAATTTAGATGCACATCACTTTAAATTTTGTAAGAACATCTTAACATGACAATAATTATTAAGAACTAACTAAACATTAAATTGTATTAATTTAATATAAATACGAATACAATGCAATACCATAATAAGTTGTAAATTTTTACTTGTGTAATTAATTATGTACCATTGGTTCATTTATAAATATAGAAGATTCTTTATAAAGTAAATAGAAAACATACTAAAATTATTGTTCATATTGTTCATTTCAATGCAAATATTAAGGATACACACAGCCGTTAGCATTTCTAATCGCTAACACATGTTTTAGAGTTTACAATCTAGGACGCACTACTATAAATCACTTCTTAGTTATAGTTAGCATAGACACTCTGTTGGCACTGTTTTTAAAGAGGAAGGGCTTGTTCAATTTCTGTTTAATGTTATCATGCAACTCATTCCATAGTTTAGGGGACGGAACTGAGAATGAGGTAGCGGCGGTTGCTGATCGATGAAGTGGTATCTGCTATTTTAATTGCGCAGAACTAATGTGACTTATGCTAGACTTACTGACACTAGTTATCACCAGTGCTGTTCTAAATAAATTTGAAGTTTTGTTATAAAACTGAATTAGTGTTCTTTTTTAAATTTATTCCTCCATGGCTACAGGTCGTTGCGCATCGACATGCTCATTTGGGGTGCAGTCTAGCATAAGGCACATATGATTTTGTACAATCCGTTTCAATAACACATTGTTCATGTTGGCAGGTCTTGTGTTACGCATAACCAGCTTCACCTGGTTATACGTTTTATTGAGGAGCCGAGTCAAGCACTTTTGGGCCATTAGCATGATTGCGTCAAAACGCTGCTGGCGGGCGGAATGTGCCTCTGCCTGCTGGAAGGAGGGCGTCTATTTCCTCTTGCAGATTTTCAATTTCGCCCCCCAGCCTCATGCGCTCTGCCTGCTCCGCCCTCAGTCTTTCCTTCTCCTCCTCCTCCCCCTCCTCCAACGACCTCGCTCTTTCGGTTTCTTCTTCGGATCCTCGCATCACTCCGACAACAGCAACTTCTTCGTTACTCATGTTCTTCAACTCAAACTATAAAAAAACGGGAAAAAAACTCTAATTGTGACAGACTAAAATTCAAAATGAAATGAATATTAAAAAAATTGCTCAAGTTTCAAAAACCGACCCAAGTCGGGATGGGTATAAAGAATGATAGAACGCAATATAATGCTATCTCTAGAGGCACAAGCATAGTGTGAACTGCCAGAATTTACATATAAACAGAAAGGCAACTATTAAATTAAATAATCATATACAAGGTACGACAGGGCACAGCAAAGACTAGCACGAGAAGAAAAGGGAAAATAAAGGCGAGGAACAATAAATAAAGAGACAGGTGCAAAGAGGCCAAGAGGTGTCACATGTAGTCCTAATAAGACGACGGAGATTCCTCAATATGGTTTCCAAAAAGACGTTAACGAGCAATTTTCCATCCATTATTTGAGTTTCAGCATCTTATTGTTGTGTGCAGGTCCAGTTTTTCTTTCCTGCTTTGTATCTGATGCAAGTTTGCCAGACGTTCTTCATTCTCCTCTTGTATCTGATGCAAGTTTGCCAGACGTTCTTCATTCTCCTCTTGTATCTGATGCAAGTTTACCAGACGTTCTACATTCTCCTCTTGTATCTGATCCACCCTGACAATCTCCAGCACCTCTATCAGAACATGAAGGTTCTGTGGTGTCACTTGAGCAAACTCTCGCCCACTGAGGTTATACTGTCTAGTCCTCGGTACACTTCTTGGTTGTCACCCTGGCTTTCTGCCTTCTCTGCAGCAGGTTGATTAGTTTGCATAATTAAAATTGGTTGGCAAGGGAGTCGTCTTATTGTTAGTTTAGAGGCGTTAGTCAGCCTGGCCTTCCTATGTCAGGGTGAGATGTTGTCCAAAAGGCTAGATACCTTAATCAACCCACTCCCTTGCTCTAGAATGGGAAGATTATGCAGGCCGGCTGCATCGCGTGCCGACCCGGGCGTCGAGCCCAAGTCCTCCGCCGACACTTAACTCGCTGGAGGAAGGTGACATCCCGGACTTAAGTGATGTTCTCCCTCACGGAGCCGGGGCGGCGGGAGGCCTAGAGGAAATAACATTAGGAGGGGACGAAGCAGTTTTCGTCGTAGGCGATCTAGGATGCACCCTCTCGCCATCTTGGCAGATAATGTTCAGGAAATCATCCCGAAGCGGGGGAGTCCCCACTCAAGTGTAACAGGTTGCATTATTGAATGAAACACTTAACACACGCATTTAGAGTGATACATAATATTTATTTTAATCGCAGTTACACGAGACACTTATAATGAAATTATTAATTAAACTCACCAAATATAATTACGATATACACATTCGAGTTACACAGAGAGGGTGAGAGAGATGTAATGATAGATCCAGTGTAATGTTTGTTTCCGTAGGAAAAACCTACGTGTAATTTAAGAGAAGGAAAAACCTGATCCTCTGTCGGCGAAAGAGCGGGAAAACCCAGCTCCCATTGGTTCGACGGAAAGGCCAGCTCTATTTGTTGCGCAGTCCCATGGTCGAGGAGAAACCAGTCTTGTGTGTGAGGAGAACAAGCACCTACCCTCTTGTAGTGATGTATCTGGTAGGAAACACCTACCCTGACTGACTTTCAGTACCGAGCCTGGCTTCTTTTATACCCTCCACAGTCTCCAAATGCGTGGTAGACTGTCTTTGCATCCCCTAAAGTGTGGTGGACTGTGACACCGAAGAAACTAGAGTAATACACTTCTCTTGACTCTCCATAGAGGGCGTAAACAGTATTTAAAGTTAACAACAAAAAAAGGTAAAAATACAATAGGTGGCGCTAGACTGTCCTTGCACACCAGTGAATGTCATTCTAAGACCAGCGGGTAGCTCGACCCTCTTGACCAAGCTAGCCGTGGGACGCACGTTGCTGCACCTAAGGTTGGCTGCTTCACTCCTATCCATCCTCTCTTCTATCTCCACAAGTTACATTGAATTAAATATTATACAACACAAATTGTTCAGTTTACCCACTTATTACACAACGGGATAGATAAACACGACCCCGCAGGCAAAGGGGTCCACAACTAAAGGGGAGCGTGCTCAGAGGAGCACACCTCGGGTGCCAGCACCCCCACCAGCACTACCGGAGCCACTACTCATGCCGCCCCCTACATGGTCCCGACTGGTCGACGCCCCGCCCCCACGGCTAGTGGACGGCTGTTGGTCTCCACTATAACGAGGTGAATTTGTATTACCGTCGGGGGTGGTTGTTGTTGCGGTCGGCTTGGCGGAACATCGGCCGCATTCCAGGGTAGGCAGGGATGAATTCGTCCTCGTCGGAGGCGTCGTCGTCGTACTGATAAATTTTGTAATTGATAACTAACATACCGCTCGCCAGTGTATGGCGTCATTCATCCTCAACACGCTAAACCGCATCTGGCTTGAAGAGGCATTTCCTAACTCCTGGAGGGAAGCCATAGCAATCCCTATCCTGAAACCAGGCAAAGACAAAGACCAACTTGTAAACTATAGACCAATTTCACTCACGAGCTGCCTGTGTAAGCTTCTCGAATGTATGATCAATAAAAGATTAATGTGGGTTTTGGAGAGCCGCAAGCTGAGTAGGGTATCCCCATCTTTGGTGAGACTTGTGGGGGGACCCAGTGGCGGATGGGTAGGGATCTGGGGGGGGGGGTGAGGTGGGGGAACTGCTACTATGTAGTGTGTCTCCCCTTTTATTGCTTTTTTAATGGCTTTTTCCCCCTTTATTGCTTTTTTAATGTGTTTTCCCCCTTTATTGCTTTTTAATTGGGTTGTTTACTCCCCCTTTATTGCTTTTTAATTGTTCTCGACCCTCTTTTGTTTTCTACCTGTTGACCCCCTTTGCTTTATTTGAATCCCCACTTATAGTTGAATCCCCACTTATAGTTGAAACCCCACTTATAGTTGAGAGCCCTCTTATAGTTTGCCCCAGTCTGTTGGAGGGCGTGAGCCCCACTTATAGTTGAGCTCCGCTTATACTTCCCCCAATCTGCTGGCTCCCCTCGTTTAGGGTGGGACCCCTTGTTTTCGCTTTATTGATTTGCTCGACCCCTCTGAGGTGTGTCACTGACTGTGTCATGCATTGTTGTGTAATTAGTTAACCCTCTAAGCTCGTATGCTCAGTTTTAAACATGGTATTGCCCTGGGTCCACCCCTTTTCTGCTATTCTAGCAGGTGCCTCACGAAGTGGGAAGTCATTTTTCGTGAGATCGTTTATTAAACATGTGGGTTGTATGATCAGACACCCCTATTAAGGAGATTATATGGTGTTTCTCTGAGAAACAAGCAATCCATGACGATATGGAATGCCCTGTGCCCATAAGGTTTCATGAGGGCTTGCCGGACATGGACTCGTTTCCGCCCGGTTCAGATGCACGTCTTATCATAATTGACGACATGATGAGGGAGGCTGGCGACGAGGTCGTTGACTTGTTCACTGAGACAAGTCACCATAGGAATATATCAGTCATATTTATAACCCAAAACCTCTTTCACCAGGGTAAGGGGCGTCGCGACGCCAGCTTGAATGCACACTATGTAATGGCATTTAAAAACCCTCGTGACAGGGCGCAAATATATGAGTTTGCGAGACAAGTATGCCCTGACAATCAGAAATTTATATTGGATGCATTCAGCCAGGCTACAGAGGAGGCTCATGGGTATTTACCTTTTGATTTTAAAGCAGGGTACCCCAGACCAGCTTCGTTTCCGTACCAAAGTACTGCCTAGCGATGGGCCCTACCCTGTGGCATTTGTACCCTCGCGTAAACAGAGTAATAAGCGCATATAAAACAAGATTCTTACTATATGACGTCACAATATCGCTGTGTCTCCCGCCATAACAAGTCACGCTGATGTCCTGAGAGCGCTCTCGCGGGCGCGACCTTGTATGAGGAAGTCTATGCTCAAATCAGCAGATGTAGGAGTTGAATGATGTTCGCCGCGTGGTGACATAATCAATAGAGCCAGAAATGGTTTTATCGCCGCTGAATTTATGTTCTCTTACCCCACAGAGGCTGCAGAATGAGTGAGCGCCAATTTCAACGTCCAAACATTTTTTACAGGCCTGCTGGGCTATACAAAGGTTGGGTACATGCTCTCTGCAATCCTCACGTCCATCTAAAGGTTTCACCTGAGTGCAGTCCAGGTCAAAGAAAATAAATAAAACTGATGTTTCTCTGACAGGTACAATAGCGGTTTGCTGAAAACATGTGTGATTTTATTTCTTTACGTTTTTTTTTACATGTTTTACAATATTTCATACTACAATCCTGCTTGTCCCCTTTGCGTCCTACGCGGTAATGACTTCGGCAGGTGATGCAGTATTTTTGCACATCGCATACGGAGATGTTACTTTTTGGTGACAGCTTTTTAATCAGATGCTTGTCATAGCACGATTTGCAATCAAAATTAGAATTACATTGGAGGTATGACACCTTTTCACTGACGTCAGGTTTTACACAGTCACGTGCCCAGCATTTAGTGCACGCATCTATACACCAATGAAAGACATCTCTAGAGTTACCCTGGAGACAATCTCTACAAAAACGCTGAAATCTAAACGCGCTTTGTAAGTAAGTAATTACGTCATAATGACTTTCGTGGTAATACAGTTCAATGTTTTTACGGGACAAGACTGCTGTGGACTTCGGGCCTATGAACATGGCGTCACTACCATCGACTTCTGTAAAGACGGTAATCGTATAACGCGGCAGATTATTCTGGAATTTACTCATCGTGCTCAACACCGCCACCGTGAGTGAGATCGACCTCGGCGCTGAGACACAGAGCCTCGGCCGCCTCTCTCTGGTGGGCTTCAACGTAAGCTACTTTCTTGAAGTATGCATAGGCCCCATCCGCTTTAGCTTTGCCCACTACAAGTGCGCGAGCAAGGCAGAGATTATAGCCAACATTATTTATACGTACAAATGAAAGCGATCTCTCAATAAAAGATTCAAACGACTCAGTCTTTCTGCCCTTACCCAATGGGGTCTCTGTATAGCAGAAAGTTGCTGATAAAGCTCCACTGATTAGAAAATCAGCATTACTTTGTACCACCGAGAAAAACTTTCTCGCGATGACCTCACCAGTAAGTTGGTCCACGCGGCGGTACGTTAGACCTATAGGCTTCTCTGGACTGGCCGAGCTACTAATTTGTAAACAGACCCTGTGGTGATCGGGCGTATTCTCACGCATGTGCGCTGCCAGGCGCTCGAATACACCCTCGTAGAACCGCTCAGGGTTTGCGTTCTTGGGCACTACATCTATATTTTTAAAAACCACTTCCTTAAACATTGTTTTAAAGCGAGGGAAGTACTTATTCCCCTCTCGTATGACTGTAAACCCCATATTAATGGACTCCGGTTTGATGGAGGAGGTGGGGTAGTATGACCGAGATCGTCACTAGCACCCCCACCAGCACTACCGGAGCCACCACTCATGCCGCCCCCTACATTGTCACGACTGGTCGACGCCCCACCCCCACGGCTAGTGGACGAACGTTGGTCTCCACTAAAATTAGATGTGTTTGGATTACCGTCGGGGTGGTTGTTGTTGCGGTCGTTCAGTCGGAACATTGGCCGCACTCCGGGACAGGGAGGGATGAATTCGTCGTCGGAGTCGGAGTTGGCGTCGTCGTTCCCGCATCCCGTCGTCATGGTGCAGCATGTGCACCCCTGACAGCAGCGTCCGCAGTTGCAACACCCTCCACATCTCCGAAGCATGTCGCACTGGCGGCAGCATCGTGTTAATCTGTGAAAATGCGGCATATAAGAGTTTTTGCTCAACATAACTCTCTCTCTCTCTTTTTCACACACACGCCAGTGTACGACGTCGGCTGTGGAGGTGCTGCTCGCGCTAGACGCTGCCTCTTGCGCCGCTCGGTCCATGACAGGCGTGGTGCGGGACCGACGATGGCCTTGGGGGTAGTACTACGACGCTAAGTCTAAGTATCGCCCGTCGCCTTCTGGCTGGGGGTGGGCTTGAATTACCAGCGCCGGTTGGAGTGGCTGCTGAGCGAGCACCATCGAATTTTGAATTAAATGCAGCGTTTTGATCAAAAAATGATGCTGCATTCTAATGCAGCCTATCTACCCAATCTGCCGTGTCGTTGTCGATGAACGTCGAGTCAAGACAGTCGGGTGCGTGTAGGGTCGTCAGTCGGGGGCTAGCGAGTGCAGAGACGGGGGCGGGGGCGGCGACAAGGGCGGTGGTTGGTGCGGGTGGGCCGGTGATGGACTCGGGTGCAATGGCAACGGCGGCGGCGGGAGCGACGGGGCCGAACTTGGGGCCGGTCTCGGGGTTGGCGAAAGCGTGGGGGCCGTCGGAAGCGACAGGCCAGGTCTCGGCGGAAGCAGCGCCGGAGGTGGAGGCGGCAGGATCACTCTGGCTGACCTCGAAAGGCCTCCAGATTCTGAAAACCCCAACGCGTGTCATCAAAATGCTAATGATTTTACACAGTGATAAAAGAATTGATTGGACTATTTTTAGCTTTGTTATGTGGGAAGCAGCGCCGAGTCATATTATAATTCAACTTACTGTGGAGCACAGAGCGGCTGTTGTGCGTCAGCCTCTACCCCCTCCTCCTCCTCAGCCGAGCGGTCTGCGAAAACGACCTCTGGCCCAGAGAAATCGCCGGAGAAATCGCCGCGCCGATCACGGCCGCACTGCTGCAGCGACGTCACCATGTCATCGCTAAGAAAACATTATATTTGAGGTGATTAGCAATCGCGCATGCGCAGATGGTCTTGTACATGCGATTTATGTTTTCAATTATATTTACGTGTAAGTTTTCCCTTGGGGGCGCGTATCGGGTAATTGCGTCGATGAAGTCAATGACCCCTCGTCAACCCCGAGAAAATCGAGGTAGCCGTTGTCACAATCCCAGAGCAGGCTACCATCGGCATCCAGCAAGGCACTTATAATTCTGTCAAAAATTTAAAATAATTATAAAATAATGCCGGCGGCGCTAACTATAATGAAACAAGGCTATAAATTCTTACGCCGATGTAGGCAAGCTCGCAGAGTGGGTGAATGACTGCACCTCCTCCTCCAACTCGTCGCCCGACGTTAAACTCTCCACACTAATATGAGAAAAAACACTTGTTAGGATCGGCTACGTGAATACATCAACGCGCTTTGTTTTTAAACTGAGACGTTTACCAACATTCAAAATTAATTTTGTAAATACATTTTATTTATTTTTTACGCGTTGATTAAAATAAGTTTACAAACACTTACGCACAAAGCCACTGAATAAATAAAATATGTTTAATACTTACATTGGTTTGTACGGCGCCATCGGAGAACACTTCAATAAAAATCGTCACAACACTGAACTTGAAACACAACACACAAACACACACACGAGCGTAGAACAAGAACTAAATCACGACTTGAACACGAGAGTGAGTGCCATATAGTCTGGCTCGTGTCTTTTATAACCTACAGTAATAATGGCTGCCAGTGCCACCCAATCAGAGGACTTCATCCCTTACAGGGATACAAGAACGCATGCATGAATGACTCCGCCCATTCGCACCCTCAGAGCCAATAAGCATTCGGGCGCGGCATAGGCGTTTGTCATTGCATTTAAGCATTATTCTTCCGCCATTTATAAAATCGTCCCAATAGCTCAGGGGTAGAGCGCAGGCGTATTGAGACTGTTGTCCCGGGTTCGAGTCCCGGTTGGGATTTTTTTTTTTATAATTAACAAACTATGTATTTTAATAAATAAAATTATTTCATCATACATTGTTAAAAATGGGCTACCAATGCATGCTATAACCATCCGTGAGTGCGATTGAAAGCGCCCCCCGCCCCGCGCAGATGTGCTGTGATTTAGCCCCTATAAATGCAATTGTAGTCCTATAAAAAGATACTTAAATCTCTATAAAAAACAAAGGCCTGTACTGTGATACTGCTCAGGTGGTGTCATGGGGTAATAGGCAGCGCGTGCTCATGGGTGAACACCCCAGTGAGACACGCGCGCGTCACGTAACACTAACCATAGTCAATGAGGCGTATAACGCTCTATTACACAGACGCAGATTTCCGTATATTTAGCAGAGCAGCCAGGAGCTGAAAGCGTTGGGGACATAAGCACCCTAAAACATTGTGTGCATGCTGATGCATGAACCACAGAGCAGCACGCCTGCGTCACGCGATATTAATCTCCATTAGCCAGGGGTTGAAAAGTGAATTCGCAGCTGATAACAGCCTATAAAAGCTAAAAGCTATAATAAAGGGGCGACCCGTGATGCGGTTCTGTTCAGGTAGTGTCATGGGCTAATAAGCAACGACTGCTCGCGGCTGAACCTCCCCTCTGTGACGCGCCACGCCAATAAACTGTCACAACACACGAACGTTATCTTTTAACGAATACACGATTATTGATCAAAGTTGGAATATTTGCAAACACTTTCATTTACTTTCACTTATCACTGTAAAAATATTAATGATGACACTAATGATAGGAGTATGTTAATAACACATATAATGGTTTGTATGATATCTTGGCCTACACCGTCATTGGAGCACTTTTTTCTTTTACAAACACTGTTACTAGAGAACTTCACACGACAACCGCGGTTATAGAATTGTGAAGTTTCTCAGCTCAAGATGTAGCATATTAATTGAATGTCATTGGGTGAGCCATTCAGTCACGGTCTTATATTTTGATGATTCATTTCGGTTATGGCCGGTACTATACCTAGTAGGTGGCGCGATCTGCGAAAGGATTTATGCATGCTAAGCCCAATTTGTCAAAATGTTCCTCCATCTCTGATGTGGCTCTTCTAATGTGCAGCCTCATGCTTTTAAGATTGGGGAGGTTTAACATGCGTGTCACAAGATTGAATGATTCAAAAGTATCACAGCTGATTTCAAGACTTTCCAACTATGCCATTGGATTCTCTACTGACAGGTTAGACATGGCACGTTCAAACGCTGCACTATTTGAGTGATGATGCACCTGAAATGTGAGCGACTGTTTTTGTGTGGCATGAACCAAACACGGAATCATTCTTTCCCAAAGGTACATATCATCAAATTCATCGTTAACGCCAATGTCGTTAAGATTGAAGTTAACAAATCTGAACTCTAACAAATTTTGGAAAATAGGTACTTTTATAGAAGTATGAACCGTTCTCTGGCAATAAACAATGTTTTTATTAGCAACTGTGATGTGTAGAATTTTGATCACAGGACAGTGCCTTCTCAGTAAGAACGATACTATTTCAAGATCTGCAAAGCAGACCTTATTCAATTGCAATTCTTGAACAGCATACATTCCTTTGTTCGTAAAGAAATTTTCCAAGTTTCCTGCAATTTAACAAGTTTGAAAGCGTGCACTAGATTTGAGATCTGCAATGGACTTTCAGTTATATTGGCGTTCAGTCCAAATCGAGAAATGTTTCAAATAACACGTGGTCTGTTCCCAAATAAAGACTTACAAGCTTAGGGCAATCTTTTTTAAAATTAACATGACATTTATTTCAATAATGTGATTTTTTTAATGATATAGCAGTCAGTCAGTCAGTCCTAAAAATCGAACCCCAGCTGTAACGTGCGCCGGAAAACGCTATACCGTTTTCTACCAAAGTGGGTAGACCAGCCAGACTGTTTGGTTGCAAATGGAGGCGAGCCAGCCAGACCGTTTAGTAGCAAAGGGGGGTGTGCCAGCCAGAACGTTTGCTAAAAAAGACAGACTGTTTGCAAGTAGCATCTCGTCCGTAGTGTTATTATACTACTCATACCAGTGTTCAGATTACTCCTCAATCTCCTTAGCAAGACCATCACCCCCTTCCTCACTGGCATCATCGTCGTCACTACCAGGATCCAGAGACGACTTCCGTCGGCGGTGTGTCATACATATTCCGCCATATACGTTGACACCTACCACAATCACACTCGATCATGATCAAAATGTTTAAAAATTACTTTTACACGTGTTAAAAGTTCACTTGCCAATTCTCTGCTGTCTTGTACGGCACCAACATTATTTCCAGGTTGTATAGTAAGACATGCGATTAAATGTCTTAATGTACTATTCTGTAATACTTCAGGAGGAAAAATCTAAAAACGTATTTCCTGATTCATTTCATCAAATGGCGGAGGTGGTTTCACATCCCATCCAACCATCTCACGTCCGCACAAATCACATGGATAGGTAAAACTAGCCGGATCTTATGTTGAACCAATGAAAAGATAGCTACTATTTTTGAACATACCCTCTCAGGAGGGTGTTCCAAAAACAAACTCAAATAGTGAACACTCTCTTCCTTTGTTTGTTTCTTGTACGTTCCTGAGTAATTAATCAAGTCTGCGTGGCCTCGCCAAGACTGCACCCTCGAATTTATTATTCAAATAGAATGCCGGGCGAGAGTATAATTTGATGACGAGTTTATTAACGTCGTTTAGAGAACTAGAACTAAACTCTTCAAAACCTTAACACATTGAATGCTTAGAGTTCTCTGAAGTGTTCAAAATCACTTTCTTGAAACACCATTTGCTCAGCTATCATTGAGCGCACCATGTAAGACCGTTTGTGCTCTTCAGAGTATTCAGTTGTGATACCACGTTGCTTGAATGATTTGATTGTGTCATCCTGTCTGGCGTGTCGGAACTGTTGTACGGCGGAGAGCCACTTCATTTGCTCCTGCACAGCTGCTTTCACGCACTTGTTCATCTGCATTAGCCCCAGCCATAAAGTGAGAGCTAGATACTCACGTGATGTAACACCACCTGAAAGTCTTTCTTCTAATATCAAAAACTTTTTATTAAGATACTTCGTCATTAGAAGATCAACTCGTTACACTCACCACAACACAAGATATAATTTTCCTTCTGTTTTTCCTTACAAATCTGCTAGATGATTTTCAACAACCCATTTAAAGCCTCGTGTCGCTTTGTTTTTTCGGCCATCGTTTTTGTCGACAAGATTGGTGATTGCGTTGCTGGTGGTGGCGGCTTGATGGTATCGGCGATATCGGCGGTGGTGGCGAAGGTGACATTGGTGGCGGTGTTGATGGTATCGGCGATATCGGCGGAGGTAGTGGCGATGGCAGGGGTGGCAAAGGTGACAGTGGTGGCGGTGGTGGTTCTGTAGGGAGGGCTCGTCTCTTTGTTATGTGTGCTGTGTGACCGATATGTAATTGTGGGTGGCCCCTTTTTCCACAGGGTCGACATTTTTGCCGTTGTTTCGCCATTATCTGTTAAAAACTTCCTATCCTTAGTGAAAAATTTACTTTGTAAGTTACTCTACGCCCCCCATTTTTTTATAGCGAGAAAGAAAAAATACGAAGGAAAAATATAAATGTTTTTTGTTTTTGTATGTGTGGGGGTACCTAGCCATTTATTGACAGGCGTAATTTTGGTTGCGGCCTTGGGCGTCTACCCGCTGCCATAATAGGTGGGCTTTGAGCAATAGTTGCAATGTGGGTGATGTATGCAAGTGACTGCTATGATTTTCCCCTCCTGAGCATATATGCGTCACCCAGCGTCATAGGGCATTTTAACATAATGTTTACTAGAGTGTGTTGTTTGGTGGTGGCAATTTTTTCAGATATTTTTTGAGCTAGCCACAACAATGCCTCTTCCTATTCCTGCGTTTCTGCACCATACCCCATTACGTAAATCTGTTGAGTTTGAAATATTGTTAACTTTTCCATCTTATGACTAAATCCTTGAATTGCCATTTCACCTTAATTTAGCTGAATTAGTGTGACCATCAATTTACACTGGCATACGTCTTGACCTCTAAGGCGCGTTCCGTGTCGCGCGCTTCTGATGCCACCTCGCGCGCCAACACCGCCTCTTCGCGCGCTCTCGATGCCCACTCGCGCGCTTCCGACGCCCCCTTGCGCGTCGTCACCGCACCCTCACGCCCTTGGATTTCATCAAAAAGGTGGCCTGGAATCAATCTTTTCCAAGGGTACATGTCATCAAATTCATTGTTAAGCCAATGTCGTTAAGATTGAAGCTAACAAATCTGAACTCTAACAAATTTAGAAAAATAGGTTCTTTTATAGAAGTATGAACCGTTCTCCGGCGATTAACAATGTTTTTATTAGCAACTGTGATGTGTAGAATTTTGATTATAGGACAGTGCCTTCCCACTAAGAACGATACTATATCAAGATCTGTAAAACAGACCTTATTCAATTGGTAATTGAACAATAAACATTCCTTTGTTGGTAAAGAAATCTTCCAAGTTTCCTGCAATTAACAAGTTTGAATGCACTAGATTTGAGATATGCAATGGACTTTCAGTTATAGGCGTCAAGTCCAAATCGAGAAATGTATCAAATAACACGTGGTCTGTTCCCAAATGAAGACTTACTAGCTTAGGGCACAAGTCCACCAAGACTTGCAGTTTCTCTTATTTAGGTTCACCTTCTACACATTCCGTAAGAGGCAGATATATCATAATGTCTTTCAAACCAGCCAATAAAAGCTGTCCCATGCAGTCATAGGGAATCTTCTCCAAGAGAAGAAGATTTTGAATCAAGAATTGTATGCCGTCGGAGTTTTTTGGTCATGGATGATCCGGTATCAATTAGCATACGGCATGTCTGTCCCTTTACCCTAAATTCTAGTGAGTGGCAGCTTACTCCGGGTATAGCATTAGTATTGGCCTTCCCCCGTAGTTTTAATTTCTTCTTGGCCCCATGAAGCGGGGTCTCTAGGTGGGGCCTGGGCCGTTTGGGTAGGGATGGCTATAATCCGACGGAGGGAGTTTGGGGCAAACCTTCGCCATATGGCCCTCCTGATCACAGCGATAACAAAAAATTGTAGCCTGGGTTGGCCCGTTAGTTGGTGCCGCTTGCCTTGCCTGCTGCTGGGGTACTGGCTACCCTGTACATTGAAAGCCCTGGTGCCTGAGCCGTCGGTAATTATAACACACCCCACGTCCCCTCGGCTTGCGCCTTGCGAAGCATTAGAGAATGGCATACCTCCTCCTCCATTTTGCCAAAAATTTGGCTCATTCAACATCGGCCCTCTATTGTAACGGGGCGTCGACCTAGGTTGGCTATATTGCCCACGCTGCTGGTTATGGGGTGGTTGTGGTTGTCGGTACGACGTCTGCTGTGGAACCTGGTCCCTGTAATAAGGCTGGTTAGGCTGCGCTCCAGTCGTTTCCAGAAAATTCACATTATACCTGCTCCTACCCGTCAGCTGTGCATTGCACTCTTCTTTACGCGCAGCTTCTACTGCCGAAGCAAACATGGTGGTGTCGTGACTCAGGAATTGTTGCCGAGTTCTTTTTATGTACCCCTGTCCAACTGGCTTTTTTAACAGTTCCTCGTGCCACTCGTGACAAAGTTTTCGCTTTTCTGGGTTATCGTCTCTTTTACCAAGAGGGAGGCTACCAATTTGAGTCTGGTCACATATTCCCTAACTGATTCCCCGTCGTGTTGCATACAGTTTTGCAGGGCCTGTAACTCGTGCGACCAATTGAGGGGCGCCTTGTACTTCCTAATTAGGACCTTTTTCAGAGATTCCCAATCATTAATCACTATCTCTTCTGAATATGTCATTAAAAGGTTAAATGCGCTCACCTTTAGTTTGAGACACGTGACCTTATATTTTGTATCTGACGTCCACTCACCTAGTGATGCTGCTGATTCTATTTCAAAAATAAATTTGGCGATTGGGCAGTCAGGCTTCCCACGGAACACGCTGACCTAGCTAATTAGTGAATAGACGTTCATTGCTTCGGCTGGGTGGCCCCGGTCTGGGTCTGGGGGGTTCCAGGCGTTGTTGTTGTTGGTATCATTGAGTTAACGACCTTGCTCACACCCTCGTTATCAGTCCCCCCTTTATCTACTTTTGGTGCTTTCGGTATCGTAGTTGCCGGTGTGGTGCTTATTCTTTGCCATGGGTTGTCTTAACTGTTTTAAATATTCTCTAATATAGAATTTCTTGCTTCCTTATTACCTTTTGCGCCATAAGAAAAGTAGGACATGTATACTTTTTAGTCACAACCTTTCCAACGTCCTCCATGGTTATGCTGCTCATCTCCTTCAAAAATTGCACAGCGTTAAACCCGTAACGTCCGTGAAAATATTCACAATGACGCGGGTCAAACCCAAACTGGCCGACTATCATCGCACAAATGAAATACGACTTATCATGCACTTTCACATAGGGGGGAGCAAGACCCTGTTCCTTGAATGCAGCACAGTAAGTTGTGAGCTCAACGAGTCTCCTCCCACAATTGCCTACCAGCTGCAAGGACTGTTTGCACCTGGGCTGTGAAAGCCCCGTCGACCATCAGCCCACACTCTGTCATAAACTTTGTCCTGGCATCTTCAGGGTAGAAGGGGGACTGATTTGCGGCGTTGACAAACTTGATTATTTCTTCCCTTGTACTCCTGGCAGCTATGTTTCTTGGATTTATCACTTTGTTCAGCTGCGATGAGAAGTAGTAACAATAGCCAAGGTTCTGGTCCCTGGGCAAAATGCCAGCAAGGAAAGTGGTCTTCATCGCATCAGGTATAGTTCTCGCCACAACTGCCTGAGCAACTCCATTAACTGGCGGAGGGGCCACGTTGCCTACATTTATCACGCGCTCCACTTCAGTTAACGGAATGTAGTCCTTCCCCAGGCCCTTGTGGTGCAGAAACACGACCCAGTGTGGTAAGCAAGCAGCAATCCTGGGCAAGGTTATTGACTTCTTGTTCAGGGCATTACCTGCGCGTCTAGATGCGCTTGTGTCCTCAGTCTTGATTCTGTACTGAGCGCATTTCTTCTTGATGGCCTCAGCAACAACCTCCTCAGTTCTGGCAAGTATTTTTGGCACATTCGAGCCCCTATTTATGAATACGGTGATGAGGAATGCCATGTCTGCCGTAAAGTCTGTTTTGTTGTTGATAGTATAGGTGCTGTCAATACATCAACAATACTGTTCAGTTTGCTCTGTTGAAATTGTCGCACCACAGGGTGCCACGGAAGTCGGTAATAATACTGTTCACTTTGCTCTGTTGAAATTGTCGCACCACAGGGTGCCACGAAAGTCGCTCCTTTATAACCTCATTAAAAAAATCACACATCTGTAGAAGTCCCAACCACGACGTCTTCACAATGTAAATTTTCGTGATACGGACGCCTTGTAGTTTTTCTTAAAAATGAGTAATGATGTATACTGATCAAAGCACTCATATTCTATCACTCAAAACAACAGGCGGCTCGTACGATGATGCCACGGTCAAATTAAAAAAAAACTACTGATGTTACTGTCCTCTTCTTAAATTCTTCCCACTCTTCCAATGTAAAGTTGATTGACTACGAACCACACTTTGAAAACACGATCTTTATGTCCATGTAGTGCTTGAAGTCGAAGTCTATTGAAATCGCTTTGGTCCTGCTCGCGTTCAAGAAGTATGAAGTCTCCACGATTAAAAGTGTGTTAAAAGTGGGCCATAACAAGGCGTTGGACGCCTAGTGTGCTAGACTGCGGATCATGTCTACCCGGAATCGGTCGATCCTCTACGGTCAAATCATACCAATATAAATCATGTGATTAAGGTTATTTCAAGGAATACATGAGTCATAGGAAAGGAAAGATCGTCCAGCCCCAGATCCAGGTGAGTCAAGGTGTCTGAGGTCTCGGACTCAATCCGGGTATAAGCGTGAAGGGGCGTAGTAATAATAGGTGGTCGGATCATTGGCGTCTCCACGGGTGGACTTGCGACTGGAAAGACATCGTCCGGCATGACAGCGACTGGAAGGACATTGTCTGATCGGACAAACGTCCGTTGTACGATATGGTGATCCGCCAAACGGTTTTAACCCGTGGTAGGGTGGAACACCGTTCCTCCATCTCTCCAGCTCCGACCAATCATCCAATATAAAATCCCCTGACTGACAATCAGAATTGTAATAATTATTCCCAAAATCCAATATATTCCCTGTGATTGTTCTGAAACGGTTATGGTAGAGTTGTCATTCTCAACAGGTAGAACTATGAGTTTACTAAGTCCAACTACATTAACATACCGACTGTTGTTTATTATATTATTTTTAACATTGAATGATTTGTTCACCCAGTGTCCAATTAATGTGATCAGATTAATTTGAAATGGGATAGTACTATCCGTTGCGTAAAGGACGTCTGTCGTTTACCGACCACAATTGAACACATACAGCAAGGGATCTGTGAATAAACGGCGGTATACGGTTCATCGCGCTTAATTTCCTGAACACGTGCCTCAGAGCACGTGACTTTGATCGGTGAGGGGACCTTCAGAAGGACGGCTTGGTGAAATGACAAGTGATGGAGTGACGGCTGTTGGTTTTCAGTGTGACACATCAGCGGACACAAATTTTGCAAGTCCAAGCTTGACCCTCCATTTAGAATTAACATAAGACATAACTTAAGAAAGTTATGTTGAAGATGCAAATTTTGAATGAGACATAGATAATTAGAGTGGGGATGACAACTCAATCCTTGTACATTGATTATTTTTTGTTTAGAGTTCTTAATAAGGGCTACTCTATTTACTGGAATATTTGGAATACATATTTTCTTAAAGTAGTTTACCGAGTTATGCTTAAATCAACAACTTATACTGAATTAATTTCCTTGCTTAATACTGGAACAAATAATTTTATTATTACCATGGATTTAGACAGAATACATTTGATTAAAGGTTGGGTGTAAAAAGCTGACAATGACGTGAGACTTATTGTTGTAGTGAAATTTGTTTTTTCTATTTCCCCATAAAAAGAGTAAAGCCATGATCTTAGAAGATCAGGAGAGATCATGTCGGGATGCAACGTATTAGCGGCGCAGCTGTTATAAATATGATCTGTTCTAATATTTCTATTAATAACATTCATAGAAACGTCACAACGATTATTAGAATCCAGGGAGGCTTTAGCGTCCCGATACCAGGATTGCACCCGGTCCAGGGCGACCATTCTCTCATCGGAGATTACCACAAGACCTCCCTCGGGTTTGTCTAAAGTCCCTACTCCCGACTGATGTACATTTACTGAGGCTAAGTCATTTGTTTCAATGGCAGAAAGTATCCAGGAATCTCCCTCGTCTTCCATCCACTTAAAACCCAGCGTTGGACAGATAGGGCTCAAACTGGCAATAAGTTATACTGTCATTTATCACCTTAGACACGCCAACCCTACGAGGTAATTCTAATTTAATTAACCTAGCTACTGCATCTGAATACGTATTAATCCCAGGCACTGGTACAATGTTGTATCCTGAGATTAATTTAACATCCTCTCCAAATGCAGTGATTAAAAAATATATATTGAAAAGAATCAAAAGTCTAAAAGTGTCTATGGTTACACAAATAAAGTAGTAATTAAAATTTGGTGTGCTTCCTGGTTCGTAAGTGTGGATGGAGTCACGTCAAACACGTGTCTCTCACACGTCTATCTCATAAGGAAATAATGAAAGATTAAATATTCACACGGGTGCACTATGGGCACCTACGAGACTGATAGGGTAAATGGCTTGTCTAGGGATGGCCTTCTCGGTTGTCCTCAACGGAACAAGTTACTGGGCCTATTCTCTACAAGGCATTTAAAACATTCGGCTTATTTTACTTTATGTATTTATATGTTATTTAATCTAAATACTAGTCCCGTCTCTTGTTAACTTATACAGGGAGGCTCATAATGCATCTCCTTCTTTATAACAAAATGGATGAACATCTATAGGTTAGGTAAGGGTTACTAAAAGGAAGGGGCTAGGTTTTAGGGTTTTTACTCGTCTATTGCATCCAATTCGGCTATTAGGTCGTCGGGAAGTGGTACAGCAGGAGTAAATCTGAATAGGTCAGTTAGGATATATCTTTTAAATAACTCGAAGACCTCGTAGTAAAAATTGCCACAAGGGCACGGGACTTCCTCGTTAATCGCAGCCTTCCCCAGATCAAGTTCTCTTTCAAGAACGAGGTATCGATCGCGGAGGGCCACGAAAAAAAAGGAGTAATCAGGCTGGGCGCGTGCTTCTATCCACTGGTTTCAAAGCTGGGTTAACTCAGCTTGAATTTCTACGTGTCTTGCCAAAGTGCGGTGATATCGAAACGCTATATCCACATTTCTCTCGGACTTAATGGTCCCGATATCGCCGGACATATCTTGTCAATCCCGTGAGTGAAATGTGAAAATTAATTTAATTTATAACTAACTGTGGTAATCAACGGTAATTAAAATATGGCAGTTCTGAGAGTTTATAATTTCGTATTTCCCTCGTGCTTCAGAAAGATTATATATAGAACAGATGCTCCCGGAAGTACAAGTGAAAATTCGTCTACAAGGTTTTTGAGAGTAAGACTCTTTTGGTCGTTCTTCACGACACAGGCAGAACTAACCTTTGGTTAGTGGTTGGATGGGTGGATGGTGACTTGGTGGGGTATATCGTTAGTCTGGATGGACAGTGAGCAATGGATGAAAAAGTAAGTTTATAGGAAAGGGATGTCGATGAAATGTACGCCGTCCCAGTTGTCGGTGTTCAGGCAATACCTACGTGTTTGCGGGTGGTTTTTTATTCGAAGATCGATCTCCGCATAAGCTTGATCAGACCCTATGAAGGAAAGAAATTCTCAAGCTACCACCTTGCTGACAGATGTACATTTGAGCCGACTGGGTTATCCTCGTGAATTAGTAGGTAGGTCGTAAACTCCTCCATTTGAAGTGACAAATGCACTATATTTTCGGGAGCTTTTTTTCCAATCTGATTTTACAATAACCGCTATATAAATCTAAACTTATGAAGTATAAATTACCCCCTAAATGGCTTAACAGGTCATCAATTACAGGAAGAGGGAAAGCATCACCTATAGAATGCTCATTGATCTTCCTATAATCGATGGGAAATCTATAACAGCTGTCAGATTTTTTCACTAGAACTATGGGCGAGCTATACTCACTGTTTGAACGAGTTAAAATATTATTTTCAAGCATCTCCTGGACCTGATTATTTATTATTTCGCGCTCTTTAGGGGACACCCTATAAGGAGCTAATTTAATTGGAACATCGTCCTTTAGGTGAATCCTATGATCCACAGCGTTAGTAGCTGTTAATTCTGACAAACTGTATGCAAATCTATCTCTATATTCATGTAATAAGGCGTTCATGCTGTTAATTTCCTGCTTTGAAAGATTTTTATTTATATCTATGTCTTTGAGAGGGGGTATGTTTTCTGTTTAAAACTGTAGTGCTGTAAATATTCTGCAAATAATTTCTGCTTTTGTGTGCGAGAGAGAAAGATTGCGTTCTGTGTGTTTAATGGTAATCCTGACAAACTAGCGGTCCATGGTTCCCCCCGAGATCTTGGCCCAACCCACGCGCCGTGTAGAAGATCATTGTAGTTGTTAGAAAGGTGTGTACGGAGACGTGTAGAAAGATTTTCATTTACATATATCTATTTCTTTGAGAGGGGGTATGTTTTTTGTTAAAACTGTAGTGCTGTAAATATTCTGCAAATAATTTCTGCTTTTGTGTGCGAGAGAGAAAGATTGCGTTCTGTGTGTTTAATGGTAATCCTGACAAATTAGCGGTCCATGGTTCCCCCCGAGATCTTGGCCCAACCCACGCGCCGCGTAGAAGATCATTGTAGTTGTTAGAAAGGTGTGTACGGAGACGTTTAGAAAGATTTTCATTTACATATATCTATTTCTTTGAGAGGGGGTATGCTTTCTGTTAAAACTGTAGTGCCCTCGAGAATCGATTGTTATTTGTTGGAATGGTTTATTGCACTAACATAAGTGTTATGTTTTCCACACAGAGGTTTAGTTCCCAGGTCTAAATGTTTCTGTGTCATTAGTTTTATGTTTCTGCTGTATGTGGTGGTTTCGTCCTCGCGATTGTCCTCTACGAAACATATGTGGGGCTTATTCTCGCGATTATCTTTTATTAAACCCACATTAGTTTGATCATCGCGATTAACCTCTATTAATCAAGTACTGTGAGGTAATAACCTAACACGCACTCCTTTCGTCTCTAACACATCTTTGACTAAAACTGAGGGCTTGACCAAGGCGCTCAATTTATTGGGTGGTGTTGTGTGTTTTGTTTGTAGTTTCTTAATCCCTATGTTTAGATTGGCTGACGAATTACAACTTTGTCCACTTTCTTTGTTTCTTTCACTTTCTAATTCAGTGTGGGTTGAAGCCTGTGTCGGTTTATCCCAATTTTCAAAAGAAATTTCAACCTGCTGGTTGTCTACCTTGATAGTGACTGAACTTTTTATACAATGTATTTGTGCTTCGAACATTCGAAGGAAATCCATTCCTAGTACCACTAGTGGTGACCCATAATTAAACATAACCAGGAAAGTGTGAACACATTTATACTGATTAAAATTAATGGCTTTTTCGGATTCCTTATCCGATCTCATGGGATGTCCGGTAATTGATGACAACATAATCAGTGTGCCGTATTATTTAAAACATAATTTTTTTTCAATAATTGTTTATGTATAAGCGATACTGCCGAACCTGTGTCCACTACAATAGAAATGTTTGGATGGTGATTTGGTGGTTTGGTAAGTCTCCTTTGATTCTAATATTTCCTTGTGTTCCGATAATCATTGTTTCTTTAGGTAACCTTACTAAATTTCCTTCTCTCTGGCCATTCCTTGTATCCCCCTTTAAAGTTACCCTCTTTAGATTTCCGTGATTGGTTCCTTATTAATCGTTCTAGTAGCCCAGCATTGGGAAATGGTGTGGCCTGTATATCCGCACCTCTCACACCTAGGTTTTCCCGTAAGTGTTCTGGAAGTGACGGGTGTCTGGTTACCTCCTGGTCCAAGGTGTCTAACCCTATTCCCTGGGGTGGTCATAACAGGTGGCCCATTTCCTACTTGGTTCCATGGGGGACTTCAGCCGGGACTAACCTCTAGGTTCCTTTGGCCGGTTGGATACCCCTGATTTGGTGGAAACCCTTGGTTTGATTGAAACCCCCGGGTTGGTTGAAACCCCTGGTTCCCCCTAAAGCCCGGGTGAGTTTGAAAACCTTGGTTTCCCCAAAAGCCCTGGTGAGTTTGAAAACCCTGGCTTCTTGGTGGTCCCCGAAAACCCTGGTTTCCCTGATAGTTAGAATTTTTCGGTGGAGCGAACAGTGTTCTTGGTTGATGACTGTTCCTTAAATTAGCCGCCTGTTGTTCAGAGCGGGTAATTAACTTCTCCACTGTTTTAATTAATTTCTCAGTCAGGTCCTCCTGTGCGTCGTTTCTTTGTGGCGTGTGAGAGACAAAGTCTACAGGAATTTCTTTCTCAGGTTTGGGTGGGGTGGGTTTATTGTTCCCTATCTGTTCTACCCTACTCCCTATTAAAGCCTTAGCTCCCTGGATTTCCTGAACTTTTTCTAAAACTTCCTCAGGTGTGGTTGGATTGAGGTTTGCCATTCGATCAATCAGTGACGGTAGCATCCCCCGGATGATGTGACTCTTCTTATCTGAGTCAGTCATTTGTGGGTTAACTAATTTGCATAGTGCAAGTTTGTCGAAAAAGTTGGTAGTAAATTCTTCGTACCTATCTTGTAGTCTGTTCCATTGTCTCGGAAAAGCCACAGGGTTGGAAAATTTTCCTAAGTCCCTCTAGAATGTCCGTATGTGTTAGATTAGTAGTGTCCTTTGTTTCGTACCATTTGTATGATGGCCCTTCAAGATAAATTTCAATATTTTGGAGGTCCACTCATTTAGTTTTCCGGCTTTTACATATTGTACTATAAATTCGGAAACGTCTTCGTTTTTAAACCCTGAAAAACTAATGGGTCTGTATCTATTGTATTTATTTGTTACTGGCGGCATGTTGTAATGGTCCCAAATCACTGAATCTTCTGAAATGTCTGAATTACTTTTTTCTTTTAAAGAATAACTCCGAAGTGAACTCCGTGGGGTATTAATGGTTCCTTCTATTGTTTAAACTTTCCCCCTCAGCATTGTCTCTTATAGCTCTGTTAGTGGTGTCAAAATGTATTATTATTCTGGTGTACTTCTATCTCCGGACATAATTTAACACTGATTCATCTTTTCCACTCACCGTGAAGTCCAAACAATACATATTTGATATTTATTATTGAAATTGATTACCCGGCTAAGCATCCACCATATGTGACGAATCGAACGCCAGCCTACCCAGACAAGGGTTTAATTTCATTCGCCTCCACCAGATTGGTTGTTAGGATTCAATCAGCCCTTAGATGATAAAGCTCTTACTTGCGATACGAGAGGGTATATACGCGACCCTTATTCAAAGAGTAGTCAAATAAAATTTGTGAAGGAACATCGTCAGGTAGGTTCAAAGATGAGACAGATTAAACCACAATAACATTTTAATCCTTGTGCCAGTTTCACTTATAATTTATAAAGTGTTTAAACATAGTCTGGCAGGAGGGTAGCAACAGGAATGGATCTCATTGGTGTATGGCCAGAAGGGCTTAACGTGATGGTACATGAATGTTTATAACTAGTAAATAATAAAGAGATGCATTGAAGTTGCTTACCCCAGACACAAGATATTTGCTTTTAGAACCTAATAATAATAAACATGTTATTTCTTACCGTTGGTTGGTTGATTCGTGGTCTTGGCTGGTTTGAAACTTAAACTGCTGATTGCTTACTGATGACTGACTGATACTGACTGCTACTGTTCTTCTTCAGACTCTTTCTTACACCTTCTGACTCATTTGTCATTTCGCTACGTATTTATATATTCGCCGATACATTTGGCAATCCCCCCTTCTCCTTATGCGAGTGCGTAAGGTCCTGTCACGTTTCTAGCTTTCGTAGTAGTCCTAAATAAATTAATAAAGTGATTTGACTGCTACTGCATCCCCTGACCGTGCCGTTTGAAGACTATGTACCATGGTCAAGTTTCCGGGTCGCTTATTTGGGAGGCAAAACATGAAGTGTTGCGCCTCGCAGAGAGTCGGACTTTAGGCAAATTAGCCAATACAGTAACAGAGCACACCGTGGCCCTCTAACGGACACAAAGCGTCGTAAAACTGTGGTAACCCCGAGGTGAAATCACAGGTGAAACAAAAGAAGACGTGAATGAATATTAAGTAAGTGCGTAGAAGCGTGCTACTCTTAACAGTATATTAAAAAATGTTCAAATGATCGTAATGTTTCGATAAATGTTGCTGGGATTTACGAAATGAGCTGATTGTGATACAGACGTAATTTACATAATTAAGTTGGTGACGTTTTGATGGGTCACAAAGAATGTTCGATAACTTGATGCGTGGACGCTCCAAACAACACTAAAGATGCGCAGACGTAATTATTAGCTCATTAATGATGAAGCAATTCACTACAAATAATTTACACCCGCACAAACAAATAACATAGATGGAAAATTTCCATATCACTAGCGTACCACAACCGATTCGGGTTTTCCTTCGAGGCACAAGGAGTCCTAAAAATGTTCAATTAACAACCTGCATGCCACTGAATGACAGTGACGGTTGCCTCCATCGCGTTTGACTGTCCTGCTTCCCCTCTGCTGAAGGCTTTTATTACCCTCACCAGTCACGTGACCAGCTTCCCTCTCCTTCGACAAGGTAGAGATCCTTCACCTAAGATTTTGCGTCCCCCTTACTGCTCACTACCCCCTTGACCCATCATCTCGGCTAAACTGGACCTAAAGTCGTACACACTATATACTTCTTCTAGAAGATTCTACCCCTCTTGGGGCGTGTTAGTAAACGCAAAACGTCACGTAGGCCACGGCCACAGCCGTCTGGTCAACGAGTCAACGAAGCGGACTAACGTCAATGCTAACCGTGTTGTGTGTTAAATCAAGGCAAAAACTTTGTCTTAAAATTCTAATTCCTCCTTTATAACTTGATGAAATTGTTTCAAATTAACTGTAATCATCTTGTAATCCCGGTATCTATAAGGTTTGCTACCTTATATATTGGAATTCGGTACATAAATGGCTTAATTAGCTTTATTAGCAATTACATGGTTTATTGCTAATTATAGGTTCAAATGTATCAATGCGACGATTTGTGATGATTACCGATGACATGATTCATTAGTGATTGGGATACATTTGATTCGATGAATATCAATAGGTTTAATACAATTAATTGACTAAATTTGCATATCATTTCACAATATTGTATCTACACATGTAAAAATAGTCAGGAGGGCCTTAGATTCTCTACACTACCTACTTTTTCATTCCACTTTGCTCTTCCTCCCTGCGGCTCCAGGGGCACCCACAGTAGTGCTCGTGGACGCCTCCCAGTGGGTTTTGCCGCGGGGCCTTGGGCCACAGCTGCCGCATAGGCCGCTATCTGGGCCGCCTCCAGAGAATTACCCTCTCTCCGCAGGTGTGCCAAGCTCAGTTCCATCGTACACTTTGCTACGATCAGTGCCTTTTCGTTGTTGCGAAACAAGTGCACCTGTCTTGCAGTAATCCTAGCCAACCATACTAGGTCCGCCTCCTAGTCTCGGGTCATCGCCCCTGGCCCCATGACAAACCTGCCAGTCGAAAATAACAAAGTAAATATCTACCCCTTTCTACGTTTGTCTTTAGTCACCCCACCATTATCTCCTCAAATTGGTTTGGACTGATCAACACTTGACCGTCCAATAACTGTCGTGAACCTCTCTTAAAGTTCTCGCATACAAAGGGTTAGTAGAGTAATTTGCTGCCACCAAGAGCGTGTTTTACAGGGACGCTGCTTCCCCTGGTTTCCGTCGGCTCGTAGATCCGCATGTTAGTTAAAACATGTACAAGAGAGAGAGAAAAGTAGGAAGCTCAGGAGTCGAGATCAGGCTCTAAGTATACTGATTTACAAATTAAACATTTATATTGGTAGATATTATGTTTATTACATCTTACATTGTCCGTATCCTCTTTCCCTGCAGACACTTCACAATAAGCCAACCCTCTTCTTCCCTCCGACCACTATCTTCCTCTCAACACCTCGACTTCAACTTTACAGGACAACACCACGACACCCAAACACTCAACTACAACACCAACTGCTTGACACTCACTTTACACTTCAACTTCTAGATTCCAACTTTATGCTTCAAACTCCCGACGCCAACTGATTTTACAATTTTGAGTTTCCTCCCACGAAGCTACAAGATTTCACAAGATTCCAAAATTCGGGAGTTCCTCCCCTAATCCAACCCCCGGACTCTGGTCTCATTGGCTTCTCGCCTTTGGAGTTGTCTCATTGGGAGATAGGTGGAATTTTATGACTGAGCCTAATTTAAATATATACTTCGGCTTCCGAAGAAAACCGAACATACCCGAACTCAAAGTTAGTTTGGGCAAATAAAACTATTTTTTTTTTATAAGTTTCAAGGGTGCAACTCTCGCGGCTCACGGTACAATTCACATTCCAAAGTATAAATCTAAGTGACATTTATCGCTCATCAGTTATCAGAACACTAGAGTCCTGACATAGAATCTCGGACTAGGGTCTGAGAGACGATCGACGCTACATTTCTCAAGTGAAACGCACCTTGCCTCTGGACAATGACTGACAAGTAATTGATGGCGTAATCCGCCTCCCTCACGGCTATGTAAGGTGCCAGAGTAATATAATGTTATAAAACGGAAACCTTGTAGGGTAGGAGTCCTCGAGGGGACGACACCCTCGGGCGATTGCTCACCTTGGGTGGACTTAACACCTAAGGTGCTATTTACTACACTCTCGGATTTTCTAACTAAGGGCGTAGGGAAAGAACCACGGTCTTGGGAAGGGTCAGGGAGTGTCAGATGCAAGGAATTCCCCTAAGAATCAAGACAATTGATATTTCCGCTACACAAGCATCTATTTATTGACTCTATTACATTTTATATACAGTTTAAATCTACGCAACAGGAAGCGTCTGTTTATTATATTTTTATGTTTTTGTATTGTTTAATAGCTTTTTTCGTTTATTATAAATGGTTAGTAACAAATTCTAACATAAACATATATCTAACATCAAATATAAAACCTAAATATTAAGTATAAATTATAGACCCATTCATTCCAAGTGTCTAAACGTCCAGTTTACAAACACTTTGCCCTTTTGTTCTATTTTACTTACAGAATTTCTTCGACATGCGGGCAGTACGCCCTTACATGGTTCACAGTCGTTAAGTGGCGCAACACCTTTAGTAACCTTAAAAAGTCCCTTTAATTTAAGAATTCGAAATTAACACCTATGAAAATAGTCAAGTTGTCTGGATAAGTGTCTTTTGGCTTATAATCCCAGTATGTGGTATAAAGCAAAGGTTAGGACGTGTAGAAAACCTGTAAAAACCTTAATTCTCCTATAAAACCTTAAAAGGTCTAAGACGACCAGAACGAACAATGAGAATTATTCTAAAGCTGTTTTTAAGCTACGAAACACACAATAGGGAACTTACCAAAGGAAGGGTACTGGAAGAGCTGTATCTTTTCCCTGAATTCTAACCAACACTTTGAAATTAATCTAGCTTCCTCGAGGTCCAATTTAGTAACAACTGGCTCGGCTCTGTACTTTAAGAGTTTAGAGCGACGTCTGCTCGAAGCTTGCTGACCTGGGACTCCTGCGGACGAGAGACGACTTCTGCCCCCGGGCGGCGTCCTTTATACTCGCCGCCATCTTGGCGCTGCCTAGCCTTTTTCTAATTGGTTAGTTGCTTTACCTTTTTCTGACTGGTTCCCTGGTCCTCCCTCCAGGACAATTCCCGGAGGAAAGCCACTGTCCAGTCAGTAGGTGTAAAAAGGCCCAAACCGCCCATAGGGGGCGGGGGCTGGGGTTCGTGGGTGTAGGTCTGTTCCTTCGCCCATGCTCAGAGAGTCAGTTCTGGGTCCGTTCCGGAGCGAGGGGTACAGGCGGGAAAGTTTGGAAGTTTGGGGAAGGTGTGATCGTTGAAGGAGGGCAAGGAGGGTGGGAAGTGTGTGATGCGGGTATTGTTCACGGTATTGATCGGGTCCCTGCTCTGATCTCTGAGGCCCCCCTGTAACTATGACCCTCTACCTTTCGCCCTTTTTGGCAGCAGGTGACGAGGTGGGGTATCTGCAATGCAGATACCCCAAAGTACCAAAGTATTTTCTAAGAATGATACAGCTCTCCGTACATTTCCGTCCCATAACAATGCTCCGCCCGTTAGAAAAAGTCGACCATTATTTGGTTGACCTTTTGTGAATGCTTAAGGGCAACGTTTTACAGAGTTTGTACATGAGAAAGTTTCAATACTACATTCCAGTTATACATTTTTCAACTATACTTACATAATGTTTTTGTTGCATTTATGCCTTCTCATTAAGCTGTTATGGGCTAGTGTCATACATTATATATATATTTTTTTTACAAGATGATAGCATTTTTAGCTGCAAGAAGCATAGGCAAAGATAGGAAATATGGTTAGCTTTTCACAGTATGGTATGTATTTGCTATGCAGACTTACCCGAGCATTAAGGGCATGTTACCTTAGGTAGTTCAGATGCTTAGTCGGGGCTCTGCAAGCTTAGAATACATACTTAGAATACCTTACTTTGGCTGTTGCTTGAAAAGTGATGAGATATATTATCTGACGAAGCCCCCCTTTTCTTTCCCCTTCTTTCTCTTTAAAGGAATCACTATCCCCCTCGCACTTCACATACCGGTGGTGAATACGGCACTCTTGGAACCGCACTTATGGCTACTACTCTTCTCTTGAACTTCTTCCTGACGTCTTGCGTTTCTTGATTGTTGAGCGAGCTAGTGCCTCCCCCAAGTCTCGTTCTGCTGGCGTTGCCTCCCTGCTCACTACCCTGTATACGGTCCTGCTCTTCCCTGGTGATGCTCTGTAGACCTAGGTTAATGTCCCTTTGCTTGGGAGGAATGGGTTCAGTACAGGTTTTATTCTTGATGCTGGAAGGAACCTACGTCTTATTGACACTCTTCTGCATAGGCAGGAGTGGGGTTGTCCAGGACCATGGTTAGTCGGGAACTTACCTCCCCCAAGTTACTTTCTCCTTGTTAAGGGGAGGGAGGTGGGTAGGATGGTCTGAGCTGCCGGCCGAGAAATTGATTGCTGGTTGTGTCGTGGTTTGTTTCTCCATCGATGCTATCTCGGCTAGGGAGCTACGATGGCTGCGACCTCCGGCAGGACCTGAAGTCTGAGCAGGTGTGGCAGTAGCCGGGTTGATCCCGCAACGCAGAACTGGCGGGGTAGACCGGACCGGCCATGACAGCGGCCTTGGCCCTGGAGTGGCGGTTCCTGAGTGCAGCACCATCCACCGGCAGCGACAGCTCGGGGTCAGCTTTTCTTAAAAAGATAAAAAGACAACGGACAGGACTTCGTTCTAGCGATACGACTCGTATTCTCCTCGTATTCCTCGTAATATTGTAAGCTTGAGGGTTGCCTTTTGGCCTATATTTCTTTTCAAAATAATGTTGGCTACATGCCTATAGTAATTTCCAACGAACCTTTATATAGGACAAGTTGTGGCTTATTCATTGTTGCCTTTCCTCTTAAATTTCAATTTTGTATAAAACTTACTAGATATCTGGCGAAGGATGTCATTTCATTAAAACACCTTCTTCTTTTCTATCCTTCGAGATAAAATCTTAATATTGGTAAACCTTCGTTGCTTAAAATAACCAAAGACAAAACTCTCTGCGTTTATTGCTAAGAAGTTGACTTATAAGAGACTTCTCTACAAAAAAAATATTTTGATAAGCATTAACTAATCATTTTATCCGGCTCTCGCTTTTCTCTTCCCCCTTCCATTTATTATTGTAACTTTTTTTCTCTTTCCGAGTGGTTTTAATGTAAACCTTCCCCTTCCAAACTAATTTTCAAGTACAATTATTGTGCTATTGTCTGTTATACCTAGATCGGTGGTTTGACGAGGGTTTGATAATCTTTGCAAGTTTAATTCCGTCAAATATGAATTAAATTCCCTGAATATCACACCGTCGATCACACCATTTGTTTCCATTGTATTATGGTTGTATTTTATTTCGACTTTTGTCTTTGGATCTCGCAATATAATCAATTAGTGTAACTAAGCGCGTATGATTTTCTTTCAGTGTGGATTCTAAAATCTCTTAAGTTATTTTAACCTTGCTCTATTAAAGAGTTTTTACATAATTTAGAAAGGTTTACTTATTTTTAATGTGATTATTTTAACACTTAGAGTTCAGAAAACTTTCTATTAAGCAATAGTGACGTTTTGTCATTTTTAAGCGTTCTAGAGTATTTAAAAGGATTTGTGGTCTCTCCGACAGTTCCCAAAGGTATTTGTAGCCTGTTGGCTAAATACTGTTCCAGTTCTTCATACCCTAACCCTACTCCCTGCCAGTCATTTTCACTTCCTATTCGCGATGGGTCCGGTGCTTTATCTCTCCCTAGGACCTTCACAGATATGTGGTCCTCACTTATTGGCGTGATTTCGAATGGCAACTCTAGTCCGCCTATTCTGATCATGCTAATGCTAAATAGTAAATCTATGCCGTAGTCACACAGGAAGTCCAGCCCAAGTAGGCCATCCCCTGGCAATGGTAAATCGTCCTGACTTACTAGGCATTCATAACAAAATTTCCTACCTCCTAGCTCGAACGCCACAGTGGCAATACCAGTGATTTTTAACTCATGGCCTGTCACACTCCTTAATTTTATGTCCCTACTTATTTTTCTAACCCTGGTCCCCTTAATTGAAGCTTGCCTTACTAAGGTCACAGAAGACCCAGTGTCTATTAGCATAAGACAACTCTGTCCTTTTACTTTGAACTCGAGTGAGTGGCAACTAATTCCAGGGATGGCATTTGTATAAACTTCCCCTCTTTGTCCTAGTTTCTTCTTGGCCCCATGAAGCTGGGGTCCTTCATCGGGGCTAGGTCGTTTGGGTAGGGCCGACTATTTCCTGGTGGGGGGCGATTGGGGCAGGACCTGGCCATATGTCCCCTTTGGTTACATACGTAGCAAGAAACTGTAGCCGTCATAGGCCTATCGTTTGTTGCTGGTTGCCTTGACTGCTGCCGAGGGGGCGACTGTTGCCTGCACTGGTTAATCATATGCCCTGGTTGATTACATCGAAAACACAATCTCCCCCAATTGGGGTTTGTAAGATCCTGGGCCCTGTTATTGTCTGGTCTCCTGTTTCCCCTTTCTTGCCAAGTATCTGGCCTCCTATCCCCCCTTTCTTGCCAAGTATCCGGCCTCCTATCCCCCCTTTCTCTGTCATAGCGTGGTTGCATCCTGGGCTGACTAAAACCTCTAGGATTCTGAATTTGCTGTTGCTGTCGATTTATCGGGGGTGGTGGCCGGTCGTACGGCGGAGGCTGGTTCCTATAATAATCTGGGCTGGGTTCGACCCTAGCTGCTTCTACGGTGTAGCACTTGGGCTTGATCATCAGCATATTTGCATTATCCTCCTCCATCTGTGCCTTTTCAGAGGCCTCCTCAAAATTTTTAGGATCGTGGCTGAGGAATTGCTGCTTAATTCTATTTGAAATGCAATTTCTCAGCTGGCCCTTTAGTAGGTTCTCGTGCCACTCAAGGCGAACCTTTTTCTCCTCCTCATTCTCTGTTTGTTTTCTTAATAACGGGGCGGCCACTATCTTAAGTCGGGTTATATATTCCATAACTGTCTCCGAAGGTCTCTGCACACAGCCTTGTAAAGCTTGTAATGCTTGAGTTATTATAAGTGGGGCCCTATAAGCTCTGAGCAGCGCCCCTTTTAAAGCTTCCCAATCCCCCGGTTCGATTACACCATGTATGTGAGCCCAGTAATAATCCATCGCACCTTCTTTTAACTTTAAATTTGCGACGCGGTACTTCATATCCTGTGTCCAGTCCCCTAACTGCGCGGCTTGTTCGATTTCAAAGATAAACTGTTCTATATTGGTCGGCCCCTTTCCAGTGAACGGCCCGACCAGGCTCATGGTGCCCGTTTGCATTGCTGGCCCGGCTTTAGTTTTTATTGCAGGGGTCCCCTTACGTTTAGGTGATGTCGGAGTTGAGTCTACAGTCTTGCTAGAGCCCTCTCCTGTTGTTTTATCCTTAGCCTTTACCATCCTGGTTCCTATAGTGGTGGTTTATTTCTGCCATGGGTCGTTAGGTCACCCTGCTTAGTCTGCCTAGTGCTTCCTGTGCTTTGATTACTTGCCACCTATTCAAGGGTGGTTTATAAAATGGGGTGGGGTATAATTGATGCCCCGTGACCCTTCCTTTCAGAACGGCTTTTGCCTCGTATGGTTCTAATTCCTGATCTGTACCTAGTTTCCTATTTTCCGGCTCCTTCTTATTCCCCCTATTTGCAGGATTCCGCGAATAAGTGCCTGGCCGTTCCTGATGATTTCAAAAAGTCTTTCTTTGGTTTCTATGCTAGATTGGGGCGTATAACAAGCTCTAAGGTCATCTATCTTCAGCAAAAGGTGGTGAATGATTGCCCTCTTATTTCGTTCTAACTGCAACTCCCTTATCAGATCGTATTCTGCCCCGGCCATATGCCTGTAATTCCTTCTGGGATGGTCTAATTAATGCAATATTGATTTAGGCCGCCGGCGGTGTGTCCAAATCTTCCTGGGGAATTATTTGTCCCAGTACAGGTATGGGTACCTTTAATGCTACTACTTCTAATATATTAATCGAGTCTATAAATATTGCATCACCTACGGGTATAAGGGGGTTCCCTAGTTTAGCCCGGATTGTCTGTAGGATGGCTGATAGATGAGCCCTACAAGTGAGTAAGAGCCTATACCTTGTACCTGAGTAATTTGCCTGAACTAAATCTTCTAGCTCCTGAATATAGGCGGCCGCTTCTATTACCATTAACCTGTACAAAGTGGCTTCTGACACAAGGTGGGGAATGGCTTTTGCTAAAAGATCTCTGTATCTACACCGTCCGGGTGATTCCATGTACAGAAATAGTAGCTCTATGAATTATTATTTAATTTATTTTTATTATTCTAAAAATCTATTTCCCTTTGGGCCCAGCAGTCTAATATTGCCTGATATTGTTGCATAGCTTTTACAAACAGGTCGTGTCTACTTGTTTCTTTTTCTAGACGGTAGACTTTTCTAAGGGCCTCTTGGAGTTGTATGATGCACATCTGAGTCTCGTGTATAACCCCAACATAATTCTCCTGATCGTCATAGAATATAAAAGTTTCCGCGGCTTCGTCTAGCAACTCTATTTTCTCACGGAGGGCCACCAAATGGTGAAGTAAAGGGTACCAAGACCCTACCATACCCGTGAAGCTCAAGCTGAAATCGAGTGCTTGTTTTTACTATTGTAGGCGGATAAAATGTGTGATAAATTTTTAGAATACTAGAATAAGGATGAACGACTCCGGAATTCCGGAATTCTGCAAAACACTCTTTTAAAACCCGACGAACTTCTACTAGTGCTTCCTGGTTTTCTTTTATGCACGATTCAATTAAGTCGTGTTTTGTTGCTGCCTGAATTATTACGTAATTAAAATCTAGACCAAATCGGAGGCTGGAGATTTCGATCAACTTTGAGTCCCAATCGAAAGGTGTGGTCATAATAACCAGGGTGCTAAGGGCTGGGGTATCTAAGGTCTCTTCCTGCCTTAACTTCTCAACCCCTTTTTCCCTCAGTAGGGCCTATCTATAAATTAATCTATCAGGTCTCCGAAGTTTTTTTTTTTCTTTTTTTTTATTAAATAATTATCTATCTTTTCTTCAAAGTGAAGAAAGGCTAAATGAGGCACATAGCGATCCTGACCAGGTAGTGTTCTCAGTCTCGCTAGTATGCCTTGAACCTTAAATAATGTCGCTGCTAGCAATTCTGCACACAATTAAACGTGCACAGAGTTAGTTTTTGGCAAAAATACGTCTAATATAGTTATAAAAGTTTCCCGATTACAAATAACCATTATCGAAAGCAAGATTATTATTATTTAAATTAATACAATATTAAACATCCTACGGTACAGAACAGTTTTTCGAAGGATCCCACTTCTGACACCAGTGTTATAAAACGGAAACCTTGTAGGGTAGGAGTCCTCGAGGGGACGACACCCTCGGGCGTAACTACTCGCCTTGGGTGGACTTAACACCTAAGGTGTTATTTTTCTACCCTCTCGGACGTAAAGGCAGGGATCCTCGAGTGGACGGCACCCTCGGGCGATTGCTCACCTTGGGTGGACTTAACACCTAAGGTGCTATTTACTACACTCTCGGATTTTCTAACTAAGGGCGTAGGGAAGAACCACGGTCTTGGGAAGGGTCAGGGAGTGTCAGATGCAAGGAATTCCCCTAAGAATCAAGACAATTGATATTTCCGCTACACAAGCATCTATTTATTGACTCTATTACATTTTATATACAGTTTAAATCTACGCAACAGGAAGCGTCTGTTTATTATATTTTTATGTTTTTGTATTGTTTAATAGCTTTTTTCGTTTATTATAAATGGTTAGTAACAAATTCTAAACATTAAACATATATTCTAACATCAAATATAAAACCTAAATATTAAGTATAAATTATAGACCCATTCATTCCAAGTGTCTAAACGTCCATTTTACAAACACTTTGCTCTTTTGTTCTATTTCACTTACTGAATTTCTTCGACATGCGGGCAGTACGCCCTTACATGGTTCACAGTCGTTAAGTGGCGCAACACCTTTAGTAACCTTAAAAAGTCCCTTTAATTTAAGAATTCGAAATTAACACCTATGAAAATAGTCAAGTTGTCTGGATAAGTGTCTTTTGGCTTATAATCCCAGTATGTGGTATAAAGCAAAGGTTAGGACGTGTAGAAAACCTGTAAAAACCTTAATTCTCCTATAAAACCTTAAAAGATCTAAGACGACCAGAACGAACAATGAGAATTATTCTAAAGCTGTTTTTAAGCTACGAAACACAATAGGGAACTTACCAAAGGAAGGGTACTGGAAGAGCTGTATCTTTTCCCTGAATTCTAACCAACACTTTGAAATTAATCTAGCTTCCTCGAGGTCCAATTTAGTAACAACTGGCTCGGCTCTGTACTTTAAGAGTTTAGAGCGACGTCTGCTCGAAGCTTGCTGACCTGGGACTCCTGCGGACGAGAGACCCCTTCTGCCCCCGGGCGGCGTCCTTTATACTCGCCGCCATCTTGGCGCTGCCTAGCCTTTTTCTAATTGGTTAGTTGCTTTACCTTTTTCTGACTGGTTCCCTGGTCCTCCCTCCAGGACAATTCCCGGAGGAAAGCCACTGTCCAGTCAGTAGGTGTAAAAAGGCCCAAACCGCCCATAGGGGGCGGGGGCTGGGGTTCGTGGGTGTAGGTCTGTTCCTTCGCCCATGCTCAGAGAGTCAGTTCTGGGTCCGTTCCGGAGCGAGGGGTACAGGCGGGAAAGTTTGGAAGTTTGGGGAAGGTGTGATCGTTGAAGGAGGGCAAGGAGGGTGGGAAGTGTGTGATGCGGGTATTGTTCACGGTATTGATCGGGTCCCTGCTCTGATCTCTGAGGCCCCCCTGTAACTATGACCCTCTACCTTTCGCCCTTTTTGGCAGCAGGTGACGAGGTGGGGTATCTGCAATGCAGATACCACCAAAGTATTTTCTAAGAATGATACAGCTCTCCGTACATTTCCGTCCCATAACAATAAACTGAAGGTGGTTCCTTTAAAAACTGAGATTTATTCGAGTGTAGTTTAAAGAAACACAATTTTCCCAAGGCTTTTTGAGTTTCACCTGGCGTCTCGACTCATTTGGTCCAAAATTTAAGATTTAGTTTACTTGAGTTTATTTTTTTTGTAACATCGGGATAAATTCCTTACTAGGATTCTTTTGAGCTTAGATAAATTATACTTCATTGTACCTACTGCAAGCTGCGTATCGTTTTCAGATTCTTTCGTATTCTCACGATATGCAAGTGCACATAAATTTACTTGGTTCACCTAATCTGTAGTTTCAATCAATCCAATATCTAGTCAAAAGTCCCAACCTAAATCCCGGTCTACGACATCACTCCATTGCCCCCATTGTTTTATATATATCCCCAAGGTATATGTAAAACAAACAACCTCGTTGCCTTTTCCTTTTTGATGAACGTTCAAATTTCAAAATAACACGTGACCATGAACAGTATTGCAAAGGAACTGTTCCGCAGAATTTTAAGCCATAAATTTACAAAAACCTAGAGGCATGTTATGCCCTCAAGTTATTCCTAAGTACCTTTCCTTTTTTTTCAGAATTAAGACGATCATGTGGCATCTCATGCGCTTACATGATTTAAACCGTTAGAGGTACCACTATAGCACTCTCCAACAATTGAGGTACTACTATGGCACTCTCCAATAAATGAAACACATATTTTGAAACTTGGTCAAGGTACAAAGTTTGCACTCCAGAACATACGTAACAAAACAATGTTATTTTACCAGATAAGAAAATTCAAACTGATTGAACCCCTTTCTTTAGCATTTGACAACATAATAACATATATAGCTTTAAACTCACTGTACGGTTAAACTTTGAATTATAAACGAACATGTGTTAGAATTCTCAAAATTTTACTTCACTTTTTCCTAGCAGTTTTGTAAGGCATTGATTTACACAAAACAAATTAAATGATTAAATGATTAATAAACGTTTGGTCACAACATTTTCCTTTTTGATGAATAATAAAACTGATTAATACAACAACATTCGAAAACATATAAACTAAAACTGATTAAATTCTTGGTCTCAGCATTTCGTAGACATTATAAATAGGAAACTGTTAAAATGCTTTGTCACAGCATTCTGAAAAACATCATAAATATGAAACTGTTAAAATGCTTGGTCACAGCATATTACAAACATTATAAAAATTAAAACAAATTGATGCTAATCAGAGTGATGCAGGGCTGGTTAGTGCCTACTCCAAGGGTCGCATGTACGGCAAGTCGCCATAATCAGACACGTACAGCGCCGCCACCGCAACTTATTGCTGTTGCAGCATTAGATCGAAGTCCTTTTGATTGATGGTCACCGACGACGTTTTATCATGGGCTCGCTGACGGTTCCTCGCGATCTCCAACAGGAGGCCGTGAAGAGCTTTCAACCGTCTCTGTTGTTGGTTGTCCATCTGGAGCCCGTTTGCCCCCCTCGGTTCCTGCAGTCCCTTGGTTCCTCCAGTGCCAGCTGCCTTCGCTCCCCCCTTCCGTGTTGTTGTGAGGTCCGTCGCTCGGCAATTAGCCCTCACGTGACCTCGTT
The DNA here is from genome assembly GCA_024449915.1 of Sweltsa coloradensis. Classification (NCBI taxonomy): domain Eukaryota; kingdom Metazoa; phylum Arthropoda; class Insecta; order Plecoptera; family Chloroperlidae; genus Sweltsa; species Sweltsa coloradensis. The sequence continues at coordinate 83,028 of JAMZAV010002645.1, forward strand.
TCTTGCATCCCCCACATCTCGGCCGATGTCTCGCCATCTAAAAGGTAGGTCTTGTCTCAATATGCCTCCTATAAAATTACTCCCACTATTCTTCACTTTGTCTCCCGTAATGTGCCTTAATTAGAAAAATCCCCCCTTCTTCACTTCTTCATTTCTCCCTTTATGCGCCTTATAAAAAAATTCCTCCCCGTCTTCACTTCTTTACTCTACTTGCTCCTCCCACTGTGGATCCAGGGTCACCCGCAGTAGGGCTCGCGGCCGCCTCCCAGGGGCTTTCGCCGCGGGGCCTTGGGCTACCGCCGCCGCATAAGTTGTTATCTGTATTGCCTCCAGACAGTTGCCCTGTCTTCGCAGGTGGGCCCATCCCAGCTCCATCGTGCACTTGGCGATTACTAGCGCTTTCTCTGGGTTTCTAAACAGATGAATCTGTCTCGCCGTCATTCGAGCCAGCCAAACAAGGGCCGCCTCCCAGTCTTGGGTCGACGCCCCCGGTCCCATGACGAACCTGCCAGTTGAAGTAACAAAGTAAATATCTACCCCTTTCTACGTTTTTCTTTAGTCAACAGGTCCCCCCACCATTACCATCTTAAATTGGTTTGGACTGATCAACCATTGACCGTCCAAAAACCATTATTCCCTTCACCTTTTCCTTGTTTAGACTGACCAATTATTGATCGTCTAATTACTTAAAACCATCCGATAACCATACGCATACCATTGACAATGGTAATTAGATCATACCCATTTACAACAAAAAATGATTATGGCAAATGCTTTTAAATAAAATCAGGATATATATCAGACAAATTCATTACCATACCTGTATCAGGCACTTGGGGACGTCCACTGTCCTTGCCTGTTAATGTCACCAACTCAGTCTCGTCGGACTGTAAGTCAGCTGGCTTACTTGCCCTGTATCGTACAGCAATAGCTCGTTTCTTCCCCTTACATTGATTTCATATCCCCTTTTTAACCCATTTACGTTTCCATATGACAACAATTACAACAATAGTAAAAATCGTTCCGCTAGATAAGGAATACCCAGCAGTTGCCCCCACGTGATACCAAGGTTGGCTGTCTATCTTGTCCAGTCTTTCGTTCCAGTCTGCTATCGGAAGTGAATATGTATTAGGCGTCTCCTTGCGTATAGATAACAGCAGTTGCTCTACATTATCAGACTTAATAAATGTGTTATCGACCCTCTTAATTACATTATCAGCGATAGCTTTGTAAATATCGTTCAATTCAGGGAAGTGAACGTCAATATTCTTTTCTATCTTAATCGTGCGTGTATTATGAGATGACAATATGTAATCCTTGCTAGAAGCCTGACAATTACCCGGAACTCTTATCATACCCGTTCCTTTTAAGGTAAGTTCAGTTACATTTGAATAATTTTCATTATTATCACGTTTTCCCGGACAATGAATACTCAACTTTTCCCTGATAACACTGTAAAACCACATATCATTATTTACTGCCCCTACAATAGTTGGAACTAACTTTATACTTATTACGTTTTTGCAACATTTTTCAATACCAAGCTTGTCAGCAACAAACAAGGCATACAAACAAAATTCCTTATGGGCCTTCATGATAGGTGCATACGGCTGACAGATAGTAATTAACCCTCTCTTGCATTTTAAAACTTCGTCGTCCGTCATCACCATGTATAATTGTCTGGCTTGAGTAATGGTTGAGTAGTTTTTGTCTGCAGCTATAACCATTGCCGCTTCATGATCCCCCAGTTTGTATGGCAAATGTACAGCTCGGTACAGGTCAAAATAACGGTTTTGATCCTTGATAGGTATTAGAAGGAACAAACAAATCTTCCCCCCCATAGTAGCCAATTTAACTAGCGATATCAAGTAGTATAAATACATTTGATCCATACTTAGTTTAGTCCTAGGGTAAATAAATTTATAATGTCAAGACTTAATTAAGATTCTATTAAACGGTTATGTATTAAAACAATAAATGAATACATTTTAGCAAAACGTAGTGAAATTAGTAACAGTATTTTAATGATAAAACATGAATGATCAAAGTGTGTTAGCAAAATTTAAATAAAACATAAAATGAAATTAAACAAAATTTAATACAAACTAAAAAAAAGAAAAAGTATGCTCTGTTCTACACCTGTGAGGCCTTATCTTCAATTCAACCATTTTAAGGATACAGAGGTTGCAATAGTAAAAATAATAATACAAAGTAAGATAGGGTCAAGTGTGGTAAAAATGAGACACACCAAAAAGTGGGTAAAAATGAGACAGTGGCAAGTTGGTAAGGCCTAATTGACTGATTCAGAGAGAGAGAAAGAGAGAGAGTGAGAGTTCCTCCGACACGCAATCATATCTCTCAATCTTCCAAACTTTTTTCTTACCCCTGCAAAACTCTCAATACATCTCTCACCTCTCGAGCTCCTACATCTCTTCGCAAAGCTGAATTAAGGCTCATTAATTCTGCTACCCGTATCCACCACAATGGCCCTCTTGATTCGGGATCCTCTTCTTCTTCAACACTCCTAAGCCACCACTGCACCCCTCTCAAATGCCAGGCCTTCTCGTTCTTTCACTCTTCTTAAGTATGCAGCACGCAGTGCTTCATTGGCCTTTTCTGCATCCGCCATCCATTGCTGGATCCTGTGATTCAGATCCCTTTGGATCTGAGCACCCCCCGAAAAAGTCACACTGACAGGGTACCCTCGGGTGATAACTCGCAGTACATCTTCATCATCAGGGCACGCAACAGGGCACGGGATCCATTCACCCTAAAACCAAATTAACAATGAATACTACAAGTTTTTTAAAATCTTAAGCCGATTAAAGAACATAGTTATAATGATAGTAATGGTGGGGGTCATGATGCTGATAAGTAACTACATTAAAATCTTACAAGTTTGTACAACACAACTTTCAAAAATCTGAGAACACAGCCATTATTTTATTTATTTATTTTTAATATTCATATTTTCATTATTATTATTATTATTATTATTATTATTATTATTATTATTATTATTATTATTATTA